>DWCF01002019.1:0-26327 GCA_018230265.1 Delias oraia | reverse complement strand
ACTGAGCAAATGTTTGAACAAAAATAATCAACATAGAAAAAATTAAAGACAACCATTTACAACACAAACTGCGCAGTTATATAATATCCGATTTCTGTTTTATTCTATAGCGGACAACGGAGCAGGTGGGTCTCCTATATGGTAAGAGAACACCGCCGCCCATGTACAACCGCGCCAAAGTACTCGCATAACTTGTGTTGCCGGCTTTTAACTTCCCTTAAGCGGCACTTTTAGCCTCCGATATCCTCACTCACTCTACGAAACACAGTACAAGTACCGTTTCACGTTGAGTATTCATGATCCCGTGGTATCACTTCGGACGAGCCGGCCCAATTAGTGCGTCAGCATATGCTTCAGCATGGCTCTCCCACTGTAAAGCCCTTCCAAGGACCGAATAAATTATGAATTAAATTATAATTTGTCCGGACGGGGATTGGAACCCGATACCTCTCGCTTCATGGTACACTTTTTAAACCATTAAGCTACGAAGGCTCTAAATTATAATTTGATCATCTGTTTAATTAACTCATTTTCTTTAACTAACATATTAAATCTACTAATTCTCGTAATGCGGAATTAGATAAACAACAAGGCAAGCGAAAATGTATTAAATTTGCTTCTTTCAAACTTTAGATGATAGCGCTTATCATAAATAAAATAAATGTAAATTGAATAAAACCTATATTTAGAATGATAACATTCAGTTATCACGGTCATAAAACATGCTATTTTTTCTTTTGTGGGAGAGCCATGCTGAATCATATGCTGACGCACTAATTGGGCCAGCTCGTCCGAAGTAATACCACGGGCTCACAGAATACTCAGCGTGAAATGGTAGTTGTACTTGACGTTTCAAATACCGTTGTATTTCTACTATGTTTCGATGATTGAGTGAGGATATCAGAGAGCCGCTTATTTGGGGTAAAAAGCCGGCAACACAACCAACGCACGAGCTGTGTCGCTGTTGTGCCTGTGTGGCGACTCGCTTTCTAAGTTACCTGCTATACAATACTCAAATGTTTAATATAAACCTAAATTTAAACGTTTTAATTAAAGTTAAAGTCAAGTAATTATAAATTTCTAGGACCGCTGCGAACACATCGGTGAACAAATAAATTTGGCTGCTGAAGAGAGGATCAACGCGGTATTGGAGGCAAAGATGACTCTTATGCAAGAGATGGCAGACCTTCAGAAGTCTAGTGACATGTCGGCTTTGGCGCTGAAGACGTCCTTGGCTGAGGCGAAGGAAGTCGCCAGGGCGGCGTTTCAGAAAACGAATGATGATGCAAATGAGGTTGCTATTCTATTTTATTTATATATTATACGCGTACTATAAAACCTATCTGCGATCGCCAACCTGCCTGAAGGAGAGGTCTATGTCCAACAATGGACGTCCTGCGGCTAAAATGATGAAGGAATCTTGTAGGTAAGTCGTATAAGTCTACCACGAAGCGATAGGAACCAGGTTCGATCCCAGCTAAGGATAAAAATTTGTAATTTATTCGGTTTTTGAAGAGCGTGACGCAATAGTGGGCGGGCGATTGTCTTATTATTGTAGTACCCGTGAGAGAGCCATGCTGATGCACTATTTGGAACGGCTCGTACAAACTGATACCATGGGCTTCTAGTATACCAGCGTGAAACAGTACTTATACTTTTTCTCAGAGTTGGTAAAGATATCGGATGACCATGAAATTATAAAGTTTAGGCGGTTTAAAAAGCCGGCAACACAACCAAAGCGAGGTTTCTGGAGTGGTTGTCCATGAGATATGCTGATCATTTACTAACAGATTGCGCTGACGTACTATTTGTCTGCATATGTTTCAGCATGGCTACCCACGGCTGTGACAGTATTAAGACTCTCGGTCGGTCACTGTCAAGAACTTACAGAGATCGAGTTAATGATAATTTATAATTGTCCGGACCGGGATTCGAACCCGGTACCTCTCGCTTCGGGTATATCTATTACACCACTTACCTACGAGGCTCTCAGTAATAAAAATAATAATAACAGAGGGTATTATTTTATTTTATAACATTGAGGGGTTTTTAAAAGATTTAATTTATAATTTAGGTGAAGACATTCCTGAATCTTCACCAGAACACACTGCAGATACTGGGTGACATCTCGAAATGGGACGCTGAGAACTTTATATTCGATAAAGAGAACTTTACAATTGACTCGGATGTCACCACACCTTGTGATGCTGAGTCGGACGACCCACTGCCGGAAGCTGCGAAACAGAACAACCCATTGGAGAATGAAACGTCTCTTATGATGCATTACAAGTAAACTCAAATGTCTTCAAAATATATATAAAGCTTTCAAAATATGTATACTTAGCGTAGCTAAGTGTTTTAATGAGTCTACCATGGAGCGAGAGGTACCGGGTTCGAATCCCGGAACGGACAATTATAATTTATAATTTACTCGATCTCTGAAAGGTCTTGACAGTGGCCGGGCGAGTGTCTTAATATTGTCGCACCCGCGGGAGAGCCATGGTGAGTAAGTATATCAAAGGTCCTTAATTTTTTAAAATAAAATCAGTGGCAAACGAGCAGGAGGCTCAACCAGGGCAAGCGGTCCTCCGCCCATGGACACTCCCAACCCATGCAGAGCCGCCAGTGCGTTGCTGGTCTTGAAGGAATGTGTACGCTCTTTTCTTGAAGGTCCCCAAATGACGCGTAAGCGGCGTAAAAAGCCGGCAACAAAACCATTGCATGGGCTGTAATGTTCCCTTACATATAGAAGACCAACCTGCTCCGTTGTTCGCTATACGAAAACTGTACATCCATAGTATTAGTATAGAACAGATAAATTAAATTTCAGATCGAGAAACTTCATTCCCCACTATGTATGGCGTAAGACAGCTAGACCCTGTGGGATTGGTATCGGGCCATGGAACAACCATTTATACATCTGTGACACGGACAGCCATAGTGTCCTTGTTGTTGAGAGGACGCATGCCAAGATTGTGATGCGGTTGTCCTGTGAAGAGATGCTGTGTCCCGTACAGATTGCGTTTATGAAGAGCTTAGGGGAAATATATGTAACAGGTATCATCATCATAATTTCAGCCGTAGGACGTCCACTGCTAGACATAGGCTTCCCATTCGGACCTCCTTGGGGGTAGTTGACATAAACCCCACGCTTGGTAGGCGGGTTGGCGATCGCGGTTAGGTTTTCAAGTGCGCGGAGGACGTTGCTGCCCGCCTTCCGGTTTGTCCCGTAGTCACGTCTTACGACACCCACGGGATGATATACTTTAAATTTATCCTTTCACATATATACTTGAATCTTTTATATTTTTTTATTATTATATGGCAGACAATGAATTGGGTCTCCTATATGGTAAGAGAAAACCGCTGCCTATGAACAACCGCGCCACAGTCCACGCTTTGGTTGTGTTGCCAAAAATGACGCCACTTAGGCGTCATTTTTAAAGGTCTCCGATATCCTCACTCACTCTGCGAAACACAGTACAAGTGCCGTTTCACGCTGAGTATTCTGTGAGCCGAATAAATTATACTTTTCAGTATCGAACCTGATTCTTCTCGCTTCGTGGTAGGCTTATAAGACCTCTTCGATACGAGACTATTAATTATATGAAAAATATTTGATTGTCCACCATCCAATGCTTTCGTTTGTTACAAAATATCATTTACTAAGTTAAAATTGTATTTTCAGATAAGTGGAAACATTGTATTCATGTTTTCTCCAAGGATGGGGAATACATCACGTCCATTGGACAAAAGGGAAGTCGTGTGGGTATGTTCCGCTCTCCGGAAGGAATCGCCACCGACAACGCTCAGCATCTTATATATGTTGTTGATACAGGGAATGATAGGGTTCAGGTAATAAGTTCTATACTGTAAAAGTCTAATACTACTATAATAGTTGACCCAAATAATGTTGTTTTGCCATACAAATGTGAAAGTTAGATACATGCTCTCGTGGACTTTTTTATAGGCATGATCAAGTTCTACATCTTTGTCATCTTTAAGGTGCAAGGCCACTCTGGCCAACAGCTAGAAGCCAATAAAAAACCTAACCAAACCCTTCGATGGTTTTTTTAAGACAATCTGCGGTAAGACACTTGTGTATTATTCTTTCAGGTGCTAGAACCAAATGGTAAATGCGTCGATCAATTTGGAGTCGGTTTACGCTCACAGGCCAAAAACACCGCAAGCATTTGGGAGATGAAAGAAACAATGTGCACCGAATTGAATGCACCAACCGCGGTAGCTGTCACAAACGAACGTGTGATTGTTCTTGATAGTGGTAACAGACGCGTCAAAGTCTACAATAAACAGGATAAGAGCAAAATCGTCGAGTTTGGGGCAATGGGACAAAGAAAGGGACATTTCAGACAGCCAGAGGTGCTTGCAGTCGATCCGTTAGGATATATCCTTGTTGGTGATTCGGGGAACTGTAGGGTTCAAATATTTAAACCAAATGGACAGCTGGTACGTGTTTTTGGTGGGCTTGGTAATGCGTCGGGTAAATTTGGCTGGATCTCTGGGATACATGTTACGAAGCAACTGGATGTAATTGTCAGTGATACTAAAAATCATTGCGTTAATTTCTTTTAATATTTAATGGTTTTTAATTTAATTACATAAAAATACATTTGTACGACAATAATTTTGATTACTATATAAAATTAAGTAATAATATATTATTTCCTCTTTAAATTTTTATTATATTTCGTACATTCCCCAATAATTTTCAGAACAATCACTGACTTTTTGTCTATACATACTCTATAGTATAGACACTATAGTCTATACTCTAAACAATCGTTTTTTTTCATGGCTCTGGATTCTAGGTCTTTACGATACTATTTTCATTACTTTACAAATCACATTTCACTTTCTTTTAACTGTGCATATTGCTTAACAGTTTTCTACCACCAATAGACAATGTAAAACATAACGCGCTAGTTGTCTTAAAGGGGCCAAAATCAATATTAAAAATATTAGGGTATAAATTTGCTATATACACATTGTGCGTGGTCTGTCATGGGAGGCGCCAAAATCTTAATTGTCAATTAAGATGTTTTACAAAATGCCCTACTTCCAGCTGACGTAATTCTATTTATATCTGAAATTTGAAATCGTCATCTTCAGATAATTTACTGTAACTTTTTTTACATTGTATAAACAAATTATGGGATGGAGAGATACAAATTATACTCCGGTAGTGTTAATTTATAAAAGAAACATTTTATGATGATTATTTTTTAACTAAGATAAATAAAACAAGATAAACTCCAACAGAATATATTGTTAAAGAAAATAGACTTCATAAATTAAACACATGTGAGATGGTTTTACTTAAAATTAAAATATATCACAAAGATTCAATGAATCACAGATAAAAAAACCTACATCAGTTATACAGTATTGAAAAGTGCATGAAATATACATCTAATAACAAAAATCAAAAATACAAGAAATATATTGTGACAAATAATGCTAAATTTATTAAGAACCAACAAAAATTGTTAGCTGTAAATGGCCATGCAGCTACTAAATCTATCATTTTTGAATATAACGTCAAACTTATGACCACAATTTTTTTTTACAATGCACTGCTAAAAGGCATCAATACTTTTGGACATAATCTCAGTATAACTTTACGAGAAACGTAATATGTAATTAAATTTGTATCGTCTATCTAAAAACTACACAGAGTGTTGTAAAGCATTCCAATATAAAACATTAAATCCGTTGCGACTTATACACTGTTCCTATAGAAGTTTGATATAATAAAGAAGTTAAAATAACTAACTATGATTAAGTTTGATTTTCTGTTTGAAATTAACTATGATTAAGTTAAAACATCTTTAACTACACTGGTAGGTAAAGGCTTTATTTCATTGCCCATAAACTATGCATATCAAACTTAGACACTATACATGGCATAGTTAGTAAATTTAATAAAAACTAAATTTCCTAACATAAAAAACTAAATTTAATAGTATGGGTTCACAATGTTACTCGGTTGTTTTATAACATTTCATTTGGTTAGATTAGAAAAGCGTGGTCAGTCTTTCTTTTAAAAAATATTATAAAACATTCAAATACATTTGTAGGCATGAGATTAAAAGTTATACTTATTTTCATTAAGCAATTTTTATATCGAAAAAGGTGACATTTACTACTTTAGTTCATTTTGTTAATTTATGTTGTAATTATTCATTCATTTAGTTTATCCGACAAATATTTTTAATGAGTTTACGGCACTGGGTACCCTTTTAATAAAATATCAGCCGCTCATCGCGATGCGACCAAAAAACTTATTTGACATAACACAAGAAAATATGTTGGGAAGAGATGTTTGGTGTAATTATGTATTCATGATGCTGGATAATTATCTTTCGGCGTTTCATAATTTGAAGATGACAAAATATTATATTTGAAATGCTTTTGTTTTAAAAAATAAGAAAAAAATCTCGACTATAGTATGTAAAGGACATGGTTCTCTATTTTCAAAATAATTTAATTAGTAAAGTATATAATGTATAAAGTATATAAAAATTTACAACATAAACAATAAATATTATTTGTTTATTTTCATCCAAATTATGACAAGCAACTTAAAAAAAATTGAGTTTCTCTACAATTAATGTAATCATTAGCAAGATCGATTTCAAAAATTCAAGCTCTTCACAGAAAATGAAAATTCATTTCTCGGTACCAATAGACTAAAATCCAACCACAGACTACCTAACGACAAATTAAAGGATTATTTACCTTCTCATACACATCTGGCAACGTATAGAAACATTAGCAATTTGTCGCTTGTAAATTAAACAAATACAATTTCAAACCATTGGTTATCAGTTTTCTACTTATTAGTTATAGATCAATAAATACGTCATTAATGATCGAGCGAAAAAACATGATGTTATTGTCTCTATCACACAAATTAGGCCCTTAAAATTATACATATCTTTAACGATTATTCTTATAAAGATATAAATTTTACATGTTTTTGTTCAAGATTATTCTTAATATCATATTTATATTGCTTTGATTCTAGTTAGAAAAAAAACCTAAAATCCCAGCTGTAATAGAAAATGGCAGGATATTTTTTTTTATAACAAATTTCAAAACATATTCTTTACAGATTCAGAAGCAGTAGAAACTCTTTCAAGACATGAAATAGTACTCAATCAGACATTCACGAATTACAAATAAAGAGATTCCGTAATGTTTGATGCGAACTTAAAGGACATAGCTAAACATACTCCATTATATTTAATAAATAATGTTTTGTTTAAAACAATGTCTTAAATATTTTGTCACTCTCTCGCTTGTGTGCATTTGTTGTTGCAGAAACGAGACAGAACACTTTTAAAAAGATCCTTTGAGCAAAGTTTGTGACGAAAAGAACAGTAATGAGGCATTTCAGTATATAAATTAAAAACCTATGTGATACAGAAATAACTAAACCATGATATGAAAAAACTTATTTACATATATCTATCTAGTATTTGGTTAAAATACTATAAAGTTTCTCTTTTTCTTAATGGTAATGTATATTGGATATAAATTTTCATAACTTGAGTCCAAATAACGGTGGGAGAATCGAGATAATATCTCCGATTCTATGAAATATTATGCGTTAACTTTCCTATACGTGAACATAAATCAATCAAAAAATGAAATGAACAAAATTTTTAGCCATGAAGACTAAAAAAAAAAGTTCAACCACAACGTTACCAATATAAATAAAGATATATATTGTTTTTTTTTTAAATATTATTGCAACTCAATTAATGAATCGTAAGTTACAATTACAAAATAAATTTAATATCAAGGTCTTGCGGCTAAATTTGAAACAATTAACTCAGTTTTTTGCCGCTAACTTACAATTCGCTACATTAAGAAAACCGAGACGAAATCGAGATAAAATGTTTACTTGAACTATTTTATAACTGAGAAAAAACGTTATTCTAACACAATCAGTCACCTCAATTCATTTACAGATTTTATTTATAAAAATGAAGAAATTATTGTAAAATAACTTAGAACCTATTTCATTTCTTCACAAGTGACTATGAAATTTCATTTGAGTTTTTACAAAATCTTATAGAATCAAAGTCATGGTTTTATCAATATTTTGTTGCTATGACACCAAAACTCTTCATCATAGTCTATAGTTTAGCATTAGAGCGCGCGCTTTTGTTAACAATTGACATTAGATTGTCAATTGTCATACATATGTAAATATTGAATTTTTTATAGTAAAGCGTACAACGAAGCAAGTGAGTCTTTTCTATAATAAGAGTTTACCGCCGCCCATAGACTGTGGTTGAGTATCTTGCCTTTCACGCTTTAACTTAAATAATTTCAAAGGCCTTCCTATAATTTCGATTTAGATTTATTATTAATTTAATAATATTCTAAAATATTATGCTGTTTTTATGTACAAAATAAACCAAAACTAAATATTTACATGTTTTGCAGCATTTGTGACATATGAAAAAAGATTCAAGCATAATTAATAATCATCATGGTGATGATGATGAAGTTATGGTTGAACAGTGATTATTTTAACTGATTTATTCTTTGCTATTTAATATTTACATTAAAAAATTTAAATAATATAAATTACCTGTTTTGCCATATAAATTATGAAAGTATAATATATAATAACTATTTGAAAATAGGTGTTGGTGACAGTAGGATGAATTTAGGCTTATATGTATTTTTATAATATTTAAAAAAAATTAAAAATATTAGGGCTGATCCAAGCTTTTTTACGTAGTAGTATGTAAAATACAAATGACCGATTCTCAGGCCTACCGAATATACATATATAAAATTGCATAAAATTCCATCAAACCCTTTATGGTTTCTCATCAGAGGAGCATGGCAAGCGAAATTGTGATACGAAAATTTTATATATTATAGAAAAATTTATAATTTTAATAGAATTTTTATGCAATTTAAGTAGACAATGCAGTTAGAATAAGTTAGAACAATTTCTACAACTAGTAGTTAATGTCTCTTTGAACTATGTGATAAAACATAAAATCAACGGAACAAAGATCGATAATCTGTAAATAGCATTTAAAGATCCGTTTAAGTATCACGTAAGCTCACTCACTTCGCGAACAAGTACCGTTTCACGCTGTGGTCCAATTAGCTGGTCAGCATATGCTTCTGCATGGCTCTCCCATGCGTAAAGTTATATTTATATAATGGTATATAAATTTCACTTCATTTATCTATGAGAAGTTGTAATTACTACCGGATTCCCTGATTCCCGTACTCGATTCGAAGCGAGTATTCCTAAACGCATTCGTGGGATTTCGCTAAAATAATGTGTTACCTACCATAAAAATAAATAACTTAGACGTAATCTCCATGGTAAAGCCATGCCATGAAAAATAAGCAAAGACACTCTCCCTTCCTACTACCCTACAGTGACTTACGTAATACTTGAGCGGTTTCTTAGACAAATAAGAGAAAAAGTTAATATTAAATCACCAAAGAAAACTCTGAAAAATATAAAATTAGTTTTGACTAAGAGCGGCATGGCTGACACCGGCTTACAGAATGACTTTCACCCAGTACCACTGCATCTGAATCCACTGGTGGACCTTCGCTGCTATCGTGTTGGCGCTGGAAAATACAATTTTTACCGTTAAATAATATTTTTTTCTTTTTTTATAGTATAGTGGATAACGGAGCAAGTAAGTCTCCTATATGGTAAGAGAACACCGCCGCTCAAGGACAACCGCGCCAAAGTCCGCGCATTGGTTGTGTTGCCGGATTTATACGACACTTTTAAGCTCCTCCGATATGCTCATTTACTCACTCACAGAGAAAGACAGTACAAGTATCGTTTCAAGCTGAGTATTCTCTGAGCCCGTGGTATTACTTCGGAGGAGCCGGCCCAATTAGTGCATCAGCATGGCTCTCCCACGGGAATAATTCCTAATGCTAAATCATAAAATTGTACAAAATATAAGAACAAAAATTGTGGGTTGAAACTGCCGTAACATTTAGAGGTACGAAAAACAAATAGATGTAGTCAGATCGATTCCTATATATAGGTAGGTACCTATGCACACAAAATAAAAATCGTATTAATTCGTTTACGACACATCGCGACACAGGATTTATATAACATTTATTATGTATTTTTCGTACTAAGATGGTATCTATAATACTGCTGCCAGTAACATTTTAAACTGTCCACAGAAGACAAAAAAAAACAAAAACTTTTTTGTCATTAGCAATAAATATATTTTAATATCGACACATTTTTGGCGCTAATCTAACATTGACTCGGGGTAAATCAGTACATAGCCTATTAACAGGAAACTATCAGCAAATAAGATAAGGATTCCACGACAAATTATATATAAAGTAATACTAAATCCGAATTATGAATCTTCTTTAATGAAATAGAAACCTATGAAGTGTCGTGTGCAAGTCCATTATTGATCAAAATTTTCCTTCGTAAATAGATCGTAGACTTTAGGTTATTTCTATGCAGGAATAATTATACATTTGCCTTATGTAATGTACAAAATCGAACCCAAGACTCAATAATGATTTAAAAGTATGCAATGTATTTCGTCTTACATAGCGGACAAAAGAGCAGGCGGTTTCCTAGATGTTAAGAGATCACCGCCTATGGATCGCCTGATCGCCTATGGACAATGCCACAACCCGCGTTTTGGTTGTATTGGCAGATTTTACGCCGCTTCAAGAAATATTTATACAACCGTTGGAGAGCCATATTGAAGCATATGCGGACGCATTAATTACGCAGGTTAGGTTTTATTCACTCAACCGGAGTATTCACTCAACATGAAACGGTACTGAATGAGTGAGGATATCGGAGGCCCTTAAAAAGTTCCGATTAAGTGGAGAAAACAGCTGGCAACATATTCAATGCGCGGACTGTGGCACGGTTGTCTATGGGCGGCGGTGTTCTCTAACCATATAGGAGAACCACCTGCTCCGTTGTCCACTGTACTATAAAAAAAACCTTACCTTTAATTCAGTAGCTAAGCTTCTGAAAGTGTCTTCCACATTAGTATTATCTTTCGCTGATGTTTCCATGACAAACATGATCTCAGGAACATAACGGCAGAAGGATTTCGATTCCTCTTCCTCCACCTCACGGTTATCAGCAAGATCACACTTATTACCAATTAAAGAAACTATCACATTTGATGATGTATACCTTCTAACTTCCTCTATCCATTTTTTCAAAGATAAAAATGTTGATCTTTTTGTTATGTCATACACTGAAATTTAAATTAAATTATGATTTATTGAATTACTAAAATAAAGATAAAACCCAAATTTGGAATTAATTGATTTCAATATTCAACCTGCATCTATTTTTAACTCACAAAGAACAAATCATGTCAAAATAAAGCTATATTTAGATGTGGTTTTGTTTTGGATTAATCATAATTTTAAATAATTACCAATTTTATTTGTCATTTGAAAGCTTCTTGCTTCATTTGAGAATATAATTAGAATATATTAAAAGAGAAGGGAATCCTTGTCCCATTTACTGTAACAATGATATTGTAGGTGTTTATGACATACCTATTATTACTCCATTCGCTGAGCGATAATAGCTTTGTGTAATAGTTCTAAATCGCTCTTGTCCTGCTGTGTCCCATATTTGTAACTATAATAAAATATTGATACTGTATTGCTTTAAAAGTAAGAAAAAAGATATATCAAAATGTGTTGTTTAAATTATACTTGAATGTGGCTCTATAAATTTGCAGGACATTTACTGTATATGCACCCATAGGAGCTGAAGCATATGCTGATATACTAATTAGGTTGGCTCATCCAAAGAGATACCACGGGGGTTCACAGAATACTCCATGTGTACGATACTTGTACTGTGTTTCGCTGAGTGGGTGAGGATATCAGAGACCCTTACATATGTCACTTAAGCAGTGTAAAAACCTGCAACACAACCAATGCGCGGACTGTGGCGCGGTTGTTGATAGGCGGCGGTGTTCTCTTACCATATAGGAGTCTCATCTGCTCGGTAGTCCACTATAGACTAAAAAAAATCACTATATGAACTATGAATATAGATACTTAATTACATTTTCAATAATATGGGTTTAAATTCTAAGGAAACACATTAAGATTTCAATTGTCTACTTATTATCATTGATATATTACGACAAATGTAAGCTACATGGTATATCTCTTAAGATATTGCAGATTTATACTTCAATTTATCATGAAAATCTAATTAAGTTGTATCTTAATTTAACCAAAATATAATAAATAAAATAAATTACTTTTTAATATTTTTGACTGAATTGGACAAAATCTATATTTTTTGGTTTATCTATATTTTAATCTTATTAAATTATATATATAATATTTATGGTTTCTATATCATCTAGAAACTATATAGAATACAAGTATACCCAAGGGTGGAAGCTGATAAATTTATAACAATGAGTCATTGTCTGGGAAATTATTTGTAAAGTAAACAATGATTAAGAATCACAAAAATTTCTCTTACCTTGACTCTTTTTCCGTCTACTAATAAAGTTTTCATTGAGAAATCGACGCCTATTGTGTTACCGTGTCGTTCTATGAAGTTTCCGGATTTTAAACGTTGTACAATGCATGTTTTTCCTGTTCCACAATCACCAATGAGAACAATTTTAAATAAATAATCAAACTGTTCATCTGGTACACTCATTAAAGTATTTGGATTTCGGCTGCTCATGGTTTTATTTTATAAATTTAGAATTTAACCGAATTCGTCAAAAACAACAATCCGAGTTCAACAAATACACTCCCACAATTGACAACAATCCACACAGATTATAAGACAAAACTATTTTAAAAAATCTTAGATTGCGTTCCACCAGACGCTTACAACGTTGAAAAAATGCTCACTAAGCTGTTCCACATAATAACTCTGTTCATGGTAATCTCGTGAAAAAGTCACTATCGACGAAGAGAAGTTATGACAACTTTCACTCACGCTATGCTTCAACGACCAGTCGAATAGCTTAGCCATGGCACATTCGCCGATTAGAATGCAATAAACCTCGATGACTCGATACCTCGATTCTTATTTAAATCATATACTCCACAATATCTTCCAAATATTAGGTCTTGAACCAAAAAACTATTACTTTCCAAACATTCTCAAGATAATTTCGATAAAGACAATTTGCTGCCAAACTTTCTTAAAGGTCGCGGTGGCGAACTTGACTGTGCGTGGCCTGCAAACGGCGCAGCGCGAATGCTCGCCTCGCCCTCCGCTTTGGCGTTCGAACCGCCGATTCCCGTGGCGAGATGGTAAGACCCAGAATTCACGACGTGGTTTGCTCCCTCGCCCGCCGCGGTAACGGTCTGAAGTTATATTTTCATAACCCACGAGAAAGCAGCTTTTGCCAAAAAGTGAGTCGAACTAAATATTGAGAATGCGCGAGATACAAAATAGGGGATTTGTCAATTCAAACTCGAAGATGGCAGTGACAAAAATTCTTTTATACGATTCTGATCCACATATTAATGTCAAAGCGTATGTTTCTATGTAAACCCAAAAAGTAAATTGTAGATTTTTTTATTTAAATTAAGTTCACTTATATCGTTCTGAGCACTTTGTGGAACGCACGCTTATAATTTCTATTCAGACGTGACACTGTCATCTGCCAAGCACACCGAAGTTAACATTTTGTAAATTTATAATTATTTATATCCCAAGATTAACGAGACTAGTGTCTAGTATTATTGTCTATCAATAAATTAAATAAATATGTAACCTAGTCAAACAAGAACAAATAAACAACAAAATGTATTTAAAAGATATCTTACAGTGTTTGATATTTTTTTTCTCTATTTTAATATCTAGTAAAGCTATAGAAGTAAGTAAACTGTATTTAATAAATAAGATTTTCGTATATATGGTTTTACATTTAAAAATCCGGTTAGATTCCAGAGAAGTTCCAGAAGTCAAATCACACTAATAATTGGGCAGTACTGGTGGATACCTCACGATTTTGGTTCAACTACAGGCATGTGGCTAACGTACTTTCAATCTATCGCAGTGTTAAACGTTTAGGGATTCCGGATAGTCAGATAATTCTTATGATATCTGATGATATGGCCTGTAATCCACGAAACCCACGGCCGGCGACAATTTTTAACAATGCGCATGAACAAATCAATGTTTACGGCGATGATGTTGAAGTTGACTATCGTGGATATGAAGTAAGTTTTTTAATTTCTACTTACTACAAATACATCTAGCTCACCTTCTAGAGTGTACAGGAGTTGCAATGTACAGGCCACAACACCTTTGTACCCTGGTTGCTGAAATTTCTTGGTGAGCTATGGTGGTTGAGTGATACACCACATGCAAAGTGTGCACTCAGATGTTTTGTTGCAGAGAACAAACTCTACACTGCTAAAATATGTGAACATATAAAAAAAAATTACAGGTCTCAGTGGAAAATTTTGTTCGGCTACTTACTGGAAGAGTGCCACCTGATACACCAAGGTCCAAACGACTTCTTACTGATGAAGGGAGTAATATATTAATATATCTAACTGGCCATGGGGGTGATGGATTCCTAAAATTCCAAGATTCAGAGGAAATAACAAGCCAAGAGTTAGCTGATGCTCTGGAACAAATGTGGCAAAAAAGAAGGTATAAAGTGAGACTTAAATAAATTTCTTTTTCTTGTTAGTTTCCAAAAAATAACTTTATTTGTGGTCTTTACTTTATTAAATGTAAATAAAATTTTAGTTATTCAATATTTAGTACCTATAACACATTTATTATAAATTTATTTGATAATATTGACTATATTTATTCTAATACAATTATGTATATATGCTTTTAAAATTAGTTGTATTGATATTACATTTTCTGAGTAATTTATGTGCTTATAACTTTATTAAGATTTATTGTATTCATTTATTGGTATTGTCAAGATAAATTACTAAATAACAAATTGTATGTTACTTATTCCAGATACAATGAAATATTTTTTATCATAGACACATGTCAGGCATCATCAATGTATGAAAAGTTTTATTCACCAAATATTTTGGCTACAGCGAGTAGTTTAGTAGGTGAAGATTCTCTCTCAGTAAGTAAATAAACTATTAAATATTAAAAAAACTATAAATTTACTATTTATGTTTAATATGTTACAGACAAAATCCTTTACTATTCAAAGAACATCATTATGCTTTTTACCGAAGTATATTATTAAATTTACTATGAAATAGTTATGATACTAAAAAATTTTTTTTTTCATTCAGCATCATGTAGATTCTGCAATTGGTGTTTATATAATAGACCGATACACATATTATGTATTAGAGTTTCTGGAAAATGTACATCCGAACAGCAAGAAGAGTATGTCTGAATTTGTAAGTTTATAACATGATTATGTATATATAAATTATAATCATTTAAGGTCTTGTTGATGATAAGGAAAGTTTTTTCATGGTATAGCGGCATCCGTAGCAGGCTGGTATTCTATATAGTAGGTGATCACCACCACTCATGGAAAACCGCGCTACAAATCGCGCTTTGGCTATGTTGCCTACTTTTAAGTCTAAATCTTATACGGTACAATTGCAAGCCCGTGCGTACTTCAGATAACCCACGCATATTCTTCAGCATTACTCACCTACAGGTGCGACAGTATTACGATACTCGCCTAGTTACTGTCAAGCCTTTCCAAAGACCAAATAGATTATAATTTTTTTATTCAGACCTGGGATTGAATAAGATACCTCTAGGCTTGTGGTAGGCTTATAAGACAACTTAGCTTAATTAAGTGAGGAATAAAAAAAAGTGTTGAATTAATTACCTTCTATTTCTTCTTTTTTCAAAACGACTACAAATAATTAAAAGTCATAGACAGTAGGATTGACATAAAAATTTTTCTTTTTACTTTAAAACTTCATTTAAAAGAATATGTTGAATCTGAATACATATATACTATATATTATAAACATAATAAATAACTCCTTAGCTTGGTTGGAAAAAATCACACAACTGACATTTATTCAATGTTGCCAACATACCAACACAATATACTTACATATTATTCAACAATATAATAAACAATATAACATATTATTCCAATATTAATTATTTTATTCTTCATATTTCAGTTGGCAGTTTGTCCGAAACATGCATGTATTTCTACTGTCGGAGTGAGACGAGATTTATTCAAACGAGACCCTAATAAAGTTCCCATCACGGATTTTTTCGGATCCGTTAGACCTGTTATTATCACCACAGATTCAATAGATATTGTTGATATACCAAAGAGAAAAAGAAAGACTGAGTGAGTGTATTTGTTTGTTTTCTTTTAACTCAATTGTATCACATTCAGTTTTCTATTAATGTAATTACCGTATAGCCTATTATGTGGTAGAAATCAATTGTCAGTCTAATATTTTGTTTCTTAGAAAGCAGTAATTGTTGCTTTGATTTTGACTAACTACTGCATATTATACTAAACATTTTTTACCTTATTTTCAGAAATGTCACAAAAATACAAGAAAAACGAGGATATTTACCTCAGTTTCCAATTCATTTAATACAAGATACAGTGTAATTTATATATAAAAATATATTATTATAGATTTTTATATAATGTTTTTTTTTTAGTTGAAACTTATTACTAGACTTTAAGGAGGGTAAAATAAAATAAAAAAAACATTAAATTATTTTCATATTTATTTCTCTATACTAAGAATAAAATTTCATTTAACATCAACACATACCTAACGCGGCTAGCAACAAGTATATAATGCACATCTCATTCTGATATGAGCATTGATATATAAAAATCCAACATACATAATCCCATAGAATATTATTATATGTATAAAACCAATGTTGAAATACTATTGCCCAGCAAAGAAACTATATTTCTTCTTAATTTGTCTTTTGAGACTAACGGTCAGTGTCAGTATGATATATATATATATATATATATGATATCACGAAAGAATATGATCAGAAGTCAATGGGAGATACAAATTATAACAATGAATTGACATTTTAGCCAAGACAAAAAAAACTTCGAAGTATTTACAGGTAATATAGGAATAATTTATAATGATGGTTATTGTAAATTAAAACAACAAATTTAGATAAAACTGTCAAATTCAGTATATAAAATATTACACATAATAATTCTGACACACAAAAATATGAGTTGTCATAAACACTAAGTTAATAACTTTGGTATAACTTTTTCGGTTACAGTTCTGTCACAATTTTGTGTGTGTACATTTAATTGGTATTTGTATTTGGGTTTTTATATATCAATGAATATGAGATCAATTTCTAAGAAACTATAGCACCAATCCAGTTACGTTCATAGGCCATCTTTTTGGTCTATTCCTTTCAACTAGTTTTAAAGAGAATTAAATACCGCCCACTTGGGCCATGACAGACAGCTGCATTTCACAGATCTTAAAAATAAGGTAACTATGAAAATTTGGAAATTATTCTAGTATAACATAAATCATAATTCTAGTATAACATCAATTTTTTTTATTCGATATGAATAGAAAAAATTCGATATATAGAATTAACTGTTTAGTAAAATATAGCTGGCTGGTTTCTTTAAAAGTATTAAATTATATATTTTAACATTCCCGCCAATGTAATTGTGCATATTGCTTTCTTAACTAAACTAGACTTCTTAACGTAATGTCTTTTTAACTTAACTGGGCTGTTAATAATTTATTTACTACCATAGTAGAATTTTCTTAATCTTACAGAGCTTAAAAATAACAATTTTTTTTCAAATTGGCAATACTGAACTAATAGCGGACTATAACATGATACCAGATGGCGTTAAAATCAATTTTGATTTATTTTAAAAATTATAGTTTACAAGCTTATATAATAATTCATACATAATTATTCCCACATACGTATTAACTAAGAAAACAATAGTTTTGTTCAATCTCTAAGTCTATGATAATTTTATATTTAAATGTTTTAGGAAGTACTTTTGACGAAGACCATAATTATAATCTCATTTGCACTCTAAGACAACTATTAAACATTGATTAAGACCTTTTTTATAATGATTAAATAAATAACAGATTAAATTTGTAATATTGATTAAACATTTTATATTTTCAAAACAAATTTAAGGCTACATACATTTACTTAGATATTTACTTAGAGGTGTACTTAGAAATTCTGTATTATTTATAATGAAAATATGTAAATACAATATACAAAGTAGACTAGTAAGGTAAGCTCTAATTTTTAAACACTAAGCTACTCCTATATATCGATGTCAAACAAAATCGTCATTTAGACAAACCATAATCTATATTTGGGTTGCGGAGAGTCAAAGATATAAACAAATTCGAAGTTTCTTAGATGTAAATTATATTTTATTTACAATAATAAAAAAGCGGCCTTTAAACTGCCTATAATAGATATGTCTAATAAAGGATAACGTTTAAACATTAATCATAAATTTAAATAGATTATTACATCTAAAAGCTATTGGCTATTTTTTACTTAATTAATCATTTTTTAATATTTTATATTATTATTTCAACAATTATTTTAAATATTTTATGCATTGCGTTTAAATAATTGACTATTAATTACCTATTATTTACGTTGTTTGAGTGCCTTAGAAACTTACTCTACTGCATCTTTTATTACACAAACTATTGAAGACATAAACAATAAAAAATCTAATAATTTTATTAAATACAACATCGTCTGAGAGACTATATACCCAAATGCTTCCAATATTGTTAAAATTGCTTCAAGAACTTTTTAATTATAATATTTTTTCTCTTTTGTGACAGTTGGTAATAACTCTGCCAGTGTCAATATATTTACGTATATATGGACAGAGAATCATGCGAGAATATAATTGAATTTCAAAGGGGAGACACTTATTACAACCATGAGGCCATATTGTAACAAAGACAAATATGGACGCAATAAAACTATTTACAGGTAACAAGAGTGATAACATTTTTACTTGTATAATTAATGACAGATGTTTGACAGCCAGCACTAGAAAATATTGCAGATGTTTAACAACTAGTACTAAGAAATAATGTACGCTATCTATTAAGCCCATACATTTTGATTGTTTCAATTGAAGACTAATAATCTAAGTCGCATTCATAACAACGTCAATTTGATTACTTAAGACTTGTTTAAACAAATATCTGTATCTGTATATGTAATCATTCATTTATACACTATATTATATATATGTATATATAATACCAAATAGAATAGTTACGCATTAAAGTCAAACCCAAGATTACCTACAAAAAGTAATTGAAATGTACTATTTATTACTTAAAGTATATAATTTTTATTTTAATAACATTTAAATACAAGGTGATATGAATTATTGCTTTAAATTACCAGGCGTAATAATATTAACTGATCTTTTATTACTAATTTGAATGTTATAATAAAGTCTATTATTTGATTATTTACTAAGTTGTGGCAAAACAGTTAACCGAGCTAAGAACATTAGCGAAGAAGAATTATAAAGAAGAACAATAATTATATTTAGGAATAATAAATGAAAAATAAAAATCGACTAATTATGGATGGTCGAAAATCGATTTACAGTTAATTGAGTTTTTATATATCCGTGATGTATGAACACATATTTTATATCTTTTTATTTTTGCACTGACAATTCCATTATACGCAGTCAAATAACACTTTCTCTATTATTTATGACGAAAGATATAAAATGCATAACCTATTCTTTTGCGTAATCATTTCCACAGATGTACCTAAATCACTAATATTATAGTATGGTAGTAATCAATCCTCAAATAACTTCTGTTTTATATAGAAGATAAATATTTAAACCAGAATCAAAGCTACAGTTAGTTTTCACCAGGTCCTAGAATATTTATATAGAATCAATTACACTAATGTTTTTTTTGTCACATAAGTGTGAAAATAACAGTGTTTGATTGTATGTTGTTTTTTAAGGTTACTTGTCAAATTACTTTGAATCTTCCCCATTTAGACCAACAATTTTTGATGTTAACATATAACTACATATAAAATACGAATTAACAATTAAATCTTACTCTAAAAATACATAAAAATCGACGATTTAGTCTTTGGTTCTAAACAAAATTTTCCAATTTAAAACAATGATACTATAATATAAAACAATTGTTCATTTGAGGTAATAAAACGTTTTAATATACCTATAAACCAAATGTCACAACAAAAATATTCATAGATAAATATTCCATTTTTTATTAATAAATATGTAGAACTTTTTGGCCATTTTTAATTAACCATACATCAGACAATATTCTGTTTGAACGATTATTAACCATGCATTATATGTAACGAATAAAATCTCGATAATTAATTATCTAAACGTCAATCTGACAATGTACTTATAAGCATATATGTTACACTAAATATTAAAACAGACAGCTCTCAATATTTCAATATTTGTTGTTATTTTATTTTTTGTTGCATAAGGGAAACAGAATTAAATCTAAGTTCTGTTTATCTTCAACGTTTTAAAAGGCTTAAAATCGCGTCTAAGATTCATTATTATTGTATCAATCCCATTAAGAAGCATTCTTGACATCAGCTGTACTTGAGTAAGTTAATATAACCTCTAAATACACAGCAGACCAACCCTTTGACCAAAAACTGATCTCTGATTTGGTACCGGCTTCCAATATTTCAATTCACCCATGAGTGGTTCCTTCTGTGTTGATTATATCATAATAGCTCTGTATTGTGTAATTGAATAGCTGAAAATCGTACCTGAAATTTGATTTATTTAAGAATCTAGTCAAGTCAAGACCTACCCTCATTGTTGAACAAATGTTTTTTTTATATAGATATACACATAACCTATTAAAATTCACAATTTATATATTGAAAAGGAATCGGATATTACTCGGAAAGGATTTTTCACTTATTTCAAACCCAGTAAGTATAATAGTAGTAAGTTAAATGAGATTACAAATATTCCGCTAAAGCGGCGTAAAAACCGGCAACACACTAAAAGCGCGGATCGTATTTCTTAACATCATGCGAAATGTTATTCGAACACACCGATTAAAAAAAAATTAAAAGGCGAGAATTAGAAAAGTTATTTTAAATAAATATCACCTTGATTGATACCTATTGATAATAAAATTAATTACAAATAGTTTTTACAGTGATACATTTGAATTTTTTTCAATAAAAGAAGTTATATTTAAAGTCGCAAAGTAATTTGTAGATAATTATTTTCTGCAATGTTGTAGCACCTAAGTACATTATGTCATTTTTAAACATTGCGTAACATTATTGACGTTTTAGTGACAATACCTAACTATACACAAAAATAACGCCTTTCTTAACAGGAGACGGTGTATCTTCTCGCTGGTGAAAGAATTGTTCAAATCCGTCAACTACATAGTTTCGGAGTATATTTAATTCAAACAAATCTTTCTCTATATCAGCGATTCCCAACCTTCACCTAGGGACTCAAGGATGTTTTAACAGACCCTTTAATAAACTCATTCATATAATTTGATCCAGAGATGACCCGCGGACCACCATACATATAGTTGCGGTCCCACGGGTGTCCAAAGACTACGACAACAGTTTGGGAGAGATTCCTTTATATAATATTAGTATAGATAATACTCACTTATACAAACTGTACAGGCCATCCAATTGTGACTTGCTGAGCCTCGAGTAGAGATGATTGATGTTATTCAATGTGTTTGTACCTTTCCCGCTATTTCGCCATTCTGGTTTGACTACATCTTGCAGACGCGCCATTTGTATCAGAAACCTTTGGTCCTCCTAAGACAAAAATATATGAAGCTTCTATATATCATAAACATGACACGACCCGACACGACTAAGATCATATATGCTGTGTCAAGAAACGATGTTTTTTATCGAGACGAGAAAATACTTATATTTGGACTTCTTTGTAAATTCAGAATTAATTGATGTAACATTTAGTTTTCTTTGCTTTTTTACATTTTAACGTGTCTCCATGGAAATGTCAAAATTTTCTAATTTTTCTTTGCTAGTTAGTAGCTGCATTTAGTTTTTCTTTATTATCAACACATTTTAAGGTCTATGGAAATGTTAAAATAATAATTCTTGTTAAGTAAACAGTTTTATTATGCTTCTTTTTTTGATTTCTACTTCAAGATCTTTCATCCGTGCGAGAGCCATGCTGACACACTAATTGGTCCGGCTCGTCCGTAGTGATACCACGGGCTAACGAATACTCAGCGTGAAACGGTACTTGTACTGCGTTTCGCAGAGTGAGTGAGGATATCGAAGGCCCTAAAAAGGGTCGCTTAAGCGGCGTTAAAAACCAGCTACAAAACCAATGCGCGGGCTGTGGCGCGACTGTTCATGGGGGCCAATATTCTCTTACAATATAGGAGACCCATCTGCTCCGTTGTCCGCTATAGAATAAAAACAAAATAAAAGAAACGACGGAGTTATTTGGTCTAAGTCTGTGAGCTTTTCTTATTTTTTTAATATTTTTCTTTATTCGAATTGCTCGATCTAGGTTTTTATACTATAAAGCTTTTATCAATAATAAATATAACATAGACATTATAAAATATCTATTGAATTTTGATTGAATAAATGACAACACAATCATTACACAAAAGCACAGCCGAAAGGTGAGGCTTCTATTATGTAGTTATTTGCCGTCTCAATTTAAAAGGCTTCAATTAAAAAAAAGATAGAGTCATTATGATTCTAACGGAGTTGTTACAAGGTACCTATGAAAGTTGGCTAGCAACGCTTTAGAGTTTAGTCTATTACGATTAACGGCAAACGATCAAAGAACCATTAATATGATTTCCTCGCTTGTAATAGAGTTATCTCCTGTTAATTGGAACTATTCAGCAACGATATTAATATATATTACAATTTTTATCGTGTAGCGGACGACGGAACAGGTGGATCTTTTATATGGTATGAGAACACCGCCGCCCTTGGGCATCCCCGCCACAATCCACGCTTTGGTTGTGTTGCCGGTTTTCCTTAGGAGATACACCTGCTCCGTGCCCGCTATACCATAAAAATACTATTTACTTATAAATTATAATTTAATTTATAATTTATTCCGTCTCTGGAAGGGCTTGGCAGTGGCCGGACAAGTGTCTTAATACTCATCGTGAAACGGTATTTTTGATTCGCAGAGTGAGTGAGGATATCGGAGCCCCTTAAAAGTGCCGCTTAAGCGACGTAAGAGCCACAACACAACCAATGCGCGGACTGTGACGTGTTATTCGTTGCCGGCGGCGTTCTCTTACCATGTAGGGGAGATCCACCTGCTCCGTTGTCCGCTATAGAATAATAAAAAATACTATTTCCTAAGCTATTCAATCACGAGGCTTCCTTTTTGTTATTATTATAAGTTCAATACTTACGTCCAATGTTTCGAACTTGAGTATAACATCAAAGTTAAACTTGCACGGCGTACAAAAACTCGTGTATGGCGTCCAATGCATATCTAACGTTCGCTTCGCTTTCGTCTCATCAAGAATATATGAAACAAACTCTTCAAACACGGGAAACTTTTCTTTGGGTACTCCTTTAGATTCTGTACCCTAAAAGAGAGAATTTACTATACAGCGCGTATTAAGAAGGAAAAATCCATGCTCACCCGTAGGAGAGCCATGCTAATGCACTAATTGGGCCGGCTCTCCCGAAGTGATACCACGGGCTCACAGAATATTCAACGTGAAATGGTAGTTGTACTTGAAACTGTGCTTCTACTGTGTTTCGCTAAATGAATGAGGATATCGGCAGCCCTTAAAAATGCCGCTTAAGGTGTAAAAAGCCGACAAAACAACCACAGCGCGAATTGTAGCGCGATTGTCCATGGGCGGCAGTGTTCTCTTGCCATATAAAAGACCCATCTGCTCCGTCAACTGCTATACCATAAAAAAGAAATCTATACAAACCTTTCTATACTTCTTAATGATTCTGCGACCCATTTTGTCATGGAAGGACTTGGGCCACGCGTGAACGATTTTGTCGTTGTATGCCGAAGCCAGTCTCTCTAGCGGGTGACGCACTATTAGGAACGTTATGGAGTCGCCCTGCGCCTTTCGAATCATCTCGACCGTTGGTCTCGCGTACCGTTTCCTTGCCAACTGCAGCGGTACCTCTTTCGTTCGATTGAGAAACGCCGCCGTGTAATTCGCCATCAGATTAAAATTATACATCCACGACGTTGATGCCGCTTTGAAGATGTTGCACCTGAAAATATGTTATTAAATAATTCAAATATTCTTTACTCATATTAGGTTGGGAAAAAGGCTTCGCAACCGTACGATGTCCACTGCTGGACATAGGCCTCCCCTTTGTACATCCATGCACATCTGTCGGAGGCGCCGTGCACCCAGCGTATTCCGGCGACCTTTATAAGGTCGTCTGTCCACCTTGTGGGTGGACGTCCCGCACTTCGTTTGCCCGTCCGTAGTCTCCACTCTAACATTTCTAGGCCCCATCGGCCATCCACTCTACGTGCGATGTGGCCTGCCCATTGCCACTTCAGCTTGCTAATTCGGCGAGCTATGTCGATAACTTTAGTTCGTCTACGGATCTCCTCATTTCTGATTCAATCACTTTTTTCTCTTAATACTTTTGCATTAAAATATAACCTGTATAACTCAAATTTAAAATTTTCTATTGGTAAAAAGAATTTTCAAGACTCGTTCATTAGATCCAGAGGTTACCACCTACAACATCACAAAAACACTACAAGTAAAAACTTTCTCGGGGAACTGTGTTCGCTTATAATAAAATCCCTAACGAGACAACCGAACTTACGAAAAGTAAATTCAAGAATCTTATAAAAAGTACTTTAATTAAGAAAGCTTATTACATTAACCAGTGCATAGAAGACAAAGATGCTTGGAAACTGCTGCACAAGCACCAACCGGTGCCTTTTAACTAGCCAATAGCTTATAAATAAACAAACTATTGTAAATTTGGCGAAAAAAAATTAATATTTGCTTGCTGTTTCTTCTCGTAGAACTTTTGAACCAATGGTAGCTTTACTAATAATTGTAAATCGCCGTGCAAATATGCCACTTATGGGACACAAAATAATATAATATAATATAATATTAGTATAAATGATAATAAAAGCGTTTTTGTATTCCTATATAACCTGAACTTTCATATATTGAAATGTTAATTAAACACATCCGCAATACGCAAAATGGGGACCCCAATTAAGGGCACATATTAGAACTATGAAGGTCACATTAGTAGAATTACCATTGATGTAATATTTATTCTCATATATGCCTATGCCAATAAAATTTTATTATGTTCTACATCACCATCGTCATCGCCACGCGACGGAAAGACGATCTAATGAAGGTCGCGGGCAACCGGTGGATCCAGATCGCTCAAGATCGTTATAGGTGGGCGTCTTTGGGCATATGGCTGTCTTTTAGGCTACCGCGACATGTTTACCGGGTTCCAATCCCGGAATAAATATAAGTTAGACTCATCAAGGTAATAAAATCAATTTACCGTTTATGTAATAACTTCATTGTATGAAAATATTTACGTGGTGGTATTTTTCTAAAGCTTTGGCCGGCTTGTAAATTACAGTGATAACATGGAACGGGTTCAATTCCTGATGTTAATATGCACTAGAGACATAAAGGCTATAACATCGAATTACATTTGTTTTGTATGAGAGCTTTATTTATAAATAATATTGGCTATTTTTAAATTGTTTGGCCATATTGTAAGCTACTATAGGTACAGGGTTCGATGCCCAGTCTAAATAAATGCAAACGACCAATGATAATATGACTGTCGTGACAAAAACACTGTCATTCTGATCATTTATTTTATCATAGATGCTTTACCATAGGGCAGTGGGATATACATGTCCCCATAGCGTAAGAAGGTGTGGTAAAGGGCAAATTAGCGTAGCACAATGGAATATATTGAAAGGGTGAGGTTGATAATATGGAAATACTAGCTGACCTCGGCAAAAATTGTCTATCCATATAAAATAATAAAAGAACTATTGTCACTAAAAATAGGGGTTACCTATGTGTACTTATTAATGCCCTTTTATAAAAATATTTCGGGTGAAACACTTTTTTTTAAATCTATAATTGACAACGAACCAGGTGTGTGTCCTATATGGTAAGAGAACACCGCCGCTCATGAACAACCGCTCCACAGTCCGCGCATTGGTTGTGTTGCCGGATTTTAAGGCACTTAAGAGGCATTTTAAGGGTATCCGATGTCTTCACTC
>DWCF01002018.1:0-26330 GCA_018230265.1 Delias oraia | reverse complement strand
GAAACATATCCGCGAAGAAAATATTCGTTTGCATAGAAAACTGCAACAAGAGGTATTATGAATATAATATATAGGAAAATGTGAAAGTTAAAAATGTATTAAAGACTCGTCGCCGAGCGATCCTGTAAACCACAGTGGGAAATAGGTCCCGGGTTTGAACCCCAGTAGGAATAGAATATATAAATAAATTTGTAAATTTATTCTGTGTGACATGTAACATATATTAATTAATTTAATACGTGCGATTAGTGACTATTCATTTTTAATTAATTGAACGCTCATCAAAAATAATCTGAAACCGTAAGATCTTTTGTAGGTACTAACGCGTGATGTTGGATAAAGGAAGAGAGGCTAGCCTTAAATCTCCACCACATATCATCAAATGGGGAGAGGGTTAACATGCTAATCAATGCTAATCAATAATTCTTATAAATTATATGATTCTGTTTTCTATGATTGGATTAATACCTGCAGCTGAATTTCATCATCGAACATCGAAGCTAAACACAAAGTTTAATCCTTAATGTTTTTCGTCACCCAACTGAGAGTTTTTAAAGCATTTTGTGCCGCGCACCACCACTGTGGAATTACGACATGGAATTCTTTAAAAAGGCGTATCTTTTTTTTTATATACCACTGGTTGCAAACGAGCATGAAGCTCATCTAGGATAAGCGGTCCTCCGCCCATGGACATCCCCAGCCCATGTAGAGTCGCGTGTCGATCTTTATGGAAGGTGAACGCTCTTTTCTTGATGGTCTCCAAGTCGTATATATCCTTTAAAGACCTGCAAAACACCCTTGCCATGGTAGGTTGCACGAATATCCATGGTGAGCCTCCTGCTCGCTATTTCTATAAAAAAAAATATTTCAGGTGGAGCGTCGCGAAGCGCTCTGCAGGCATCTGTCGGAGAGCGAGTCATCTCTTGAAATGGAGGAAGAGAGGCAGTTCAATGAAGCGTTGAATGTTAGTATTAACCACCTATAGTCTCTTTTTTATAGTATAGCGGACAATGGAGCAGGTGGGTCTCCTATATGGTAAGAGAACAGCGCCGCCCAAGAACAACCGCGCCACAGTCCGGGCAAGAGTTGTGCTGCCAGCTTTTTACGCCACTTAAGCGGTATTTTTAAGGGTCTTTATCCTCACTAACTCTGCGAAACACAGCACAAGCACCTTTTCATGCTGAGTAATCTGAGACCTAATCGCTTCGGACGAGCCAGCCCAATTAGTGGCCAAATGAGCTTATACTTCAGCATTGCTCTCCCACGGCTCGGCTTGTTGTCTGCTATATCATACAAAATATGTATTTTATTGTTGATACGTAATTTTCTCCGTCTAGGCGAGATCTCGTAGCGTTTCTTCTCCTGGTGGATCCAGGCCACTGTCGCCTTACGCCTCGCCACTATTACCGACAGGTCTTCCGCTCTCTCGGCCAGTATTGCATTTCAATTCGCAGGTAAAGCGTTGAGCCATTTTACCATAGCTTTAAAAAATGATGATTAAATTAATTATTTACATTAATTATCAAATTGATTATTAGTTTTCCTAGTGGCTGTTATATCGAAACAATAGCTTTATACATTACTTTTAAGAAAAAGCTTTGTCAAATTTCACGTTTTTAAAAATAGGTGCATTATATTCGATTAAAAGAGGGTGTTCCAAAATGCCGTCATTTCTGCAGTGAAATGTTGGCAATCCTAAAAAATTCAATTCAAATTTTGCGTTAATTTTGGCACACCTATATATAGATGGAGTTGTTTGTGTGACAGTAGGCACATGAAAAACGCACGAAACGAACAGAATGGCGTTTAGATTATTCATTTCAATGTCTTTTAACAATTGAAGAGTAATATTAAAATAAATATTGGCTATCTACCGTGATGTTGTATGTAAATTTGAATATTAATTTATAGCAAGGACGTCGACCAAGTGAGCGGTTCGTCAAGCCAGCCGTTCCCGGGGCGATCGGAATACCCCGGGGTCCTGTAGACCCGCCTTCTATTCCGCCCCACGCCCCATTGTCCCCCGCTATGCCGCAACCCGCGAGCCCCATGGACACCTCCTCCAAGGACTGATTAACACGCACTACGAACCCCTAGTATGAGATTCAATTAATTTCAAATATTAACTTAAGCTTTATAGCGAGAACTGATCGTGAATTTCATATTTATTTGCATTTTATTCAGGATTGACATGTAATGTTCAAATCCATCCCACCATAAAGCTGGAGTTGGTTGCAGCGGTCTTTAAAAAATTGGCTTTTTGCTGGTGTTATTGATAAATTCAATAAATTCATGCGTTTCTTACGTACGGTTAAAAAATTGTAAGTTTTGGTCTTAAGTGATAGAACTCATTGATATCTCATCATTGGCAGTACGGCTTAATATTACCTTTACTTTTTTGTGTTATTTATGTATCGTTTTGTTCTACGACGAACGAGTTTGGTATAATGTTTCTAAATTGTTATTGCGTTGGGAGTCTTTCTAGGGGTGCGATTATTTTTACTTCACGCTCTTCGCGGTCGCCGCGCGTTTTGTAAACTATAACTGTTATGTGTTGACTATGGCAGTGTACCACGATGCGCGATTAAAATATTATCGAGACAGTATTTAAATATTGATGAGTAATAATTTAACTCTTCATGAAATATGTAAATTTTGAAACTATATTAGTACCCTCTCATATTTGTTTTATAATCGTGCATCGTGAGTGTAAAATCGACGCGTGTACGTCACTATAAAAGTTGAAATGATTAAACAATTGTATAGTCTTGGTTTTTTTAAATTGTACTATCATAATTTCAGACTTATTAAACATATATTTCTATAATTTTCACAAATTGTAAGTTTACGCTTACGGCAAACATTAAAAAATCAGCAATCTCAAATTATTTACAATAATCATTTAGATATCTCAATAATAGAATTACTTGACATCACTAAAGGAAAAGTAGTTTTAGTTTAATTATTAGTTGTATATGCTTATACATTAGAATTGATACTATTTTTGAACCAGTCTCGGCTATCTGATGCATGTAAGAAGTTCAATAAATTATCTAAAGATTAGCTGAACCGACAAACATTGCTTTGCCTTTTAAATATGAAAATTACTAGATATATGTGGTCGCGGAATTTTATAGAAATTATCAATCTCTCGCAACTTTTTTCTAGAACTCAATCATATATCTCTCATCGTTCAAGCAGCTTTCGTTAGAAAAATGGTTTGACCGTTTTCTTTTTGATTTTGCAAATGCGATTATCACAAAAATGCCTAGATTTTTCAGAACAAATCACGTGGCTTTCTATGGTTTAAATAATTTTTGAAATCGGTTCAGTAGATCCACAGATTTAAACGTCAACGTCACAAACACACAAACTTTATCTCTTTATAATATTAATTATTATTATATGTAGTTATATTATTTCAACTTTTATACATCAGGTCGGCATTCTTTAAGTTATAATGTGCAGTGTTCTGTTCTAAATAAGTTTGTTTGTTTTGTGAATATTTTTGGTTGTATTCAATGGAATGGACACGAGACGATGTCGGCCGTAGCATAGATGCTCTGGTGGGGCACAAATAGGTTTTCTTTTTGTAATGTATATCCGCTTTTTGATATATTAAATCTTTTGATCATTACATCTTAACATAACACGATGTTTCGATGTCTGAGAGAGTTGAGATTATACAACCGTGGGAGGGCTGTGCTGACGCAGTAACTGCGCCGGTTTGTCTGAAATGATACCACGAGCTCACAGAATGCTCAGCGTGAAACTGTACTTGTACTGTGTTTCGCAGAGTGAGGATATATTAGGCCCTTGAAATTATCCCACTTAAGCGGCGTAAAAACCCGGAAATACAACCAAAGCGCAAACTATGGCGCGGTTGTACATAGGCTGTGTTCTCTTAATATTCAGGAGACTCACCTGCTCCATTGTCCGATATATCATAAAATATACAAGTTTTGTTGTTAACAGTCAGTAACAACAGATTATTGTAATTTTTATATATTTATTACTTAGTTTTCATGTATTCATAGTGGGGAACACTTTGACTGAAACATTCGCCCCTACAAAAGCAACGTGACATCAAAAAATGATTTTTTTATTGTTATTTGATATTTATTGTTGTAAATAAATTCTTAAACGAAGTAGTTATCGTAACAGTTTAATTTAACAACGTTAAAACTATCAATATTTTATAATCTATCAACACTTAGAATATAAAGTAAGAAGTAATAATTGTTCAACTGCCGTGTTAACCGATTTGCAGTCCGCTTACTCCTGCGGGTCTGCCGTGTCATCTCTAGCCCATACATAAATAATAATAACTATAAAAAATACTTAATATGACTCTTGTTGTTTATTTTATCAAGTGGTCCGTGAATACTGTGCTTGAATCCCAAGGAATTTCTGTGGCTGTAATAGGATTTGCTGCTCTCTTGCATAGTGGCGCTTTAAAAAATGTCACGTTGGCATAGCGATGGCGATAAAAAATACTGTTGTTTTGTCTGATTTAAACTCATTTCAAAAATTGATAATTTTTTGTGTAAACTATTAAAAGTTATGGAAATGTCCATTTGATTTCAATCGGAGTGGCTGGAGCGATTAATACACGGTTGCCAGTAAACAGTAGTTAATCATTGTAGTGAAAGGTCGCGGGCGCAGTTGGCATTTAAATCGTTTGTGTTGAGATGTTTTGATCAAAACCGATTTCATACTAATGACGTGCGAGGTTGATGTAACCAGCTTACGGCTTAAATTATAGTTGTAATTAATGTAACATTGCAATTATGCGGCTTTAAGGCGACATTATATTATAATAATTGTGCACACTATTTTTTAATATTTTTGCGTCCACGTGTATCAAATCGTGCACTTTGCTCACTGCCTTTTCGATGTTGTACGATCCTATGTCAATAGTTATTGGCAAATAGAAATGCATTTGGTTATACGTTTTTATTTTGGATCAAATTGATTATATTATTTGTTTCTTTTTTTAGTTTATTTTCCAAAATTTACATAACGTGACGATATTGAATGCGCTAGTAAATTATTTCTTATTTTTCTTTTATTTTATAACTCTTGTCTATGAGCTACAAAGATAAAGTGTTCAAGAAAATAAATAATTAATATTATGAATACAGTTAGATTTTCTTATCAGATTTTTGATCGAAAGCCCATTTTCAATGTCAAGGTTAAATCAATGTTTACATAAAATCAAATATATGACTAAAACATCACTTACCGGCTCAAATATATGATGAGGAGAAATGTTTGAAATAAATTGTAATAATAATAATAAATTATATAACATTTATATATTATATTAATACTTTATAGACATGCATGCATATTGTAAGATTTAAATGTAATGTAGTGACAACTCAGCAAGGGTTGGCATTTGGTTCCAGTTCATACGCTGAGTTGTAGACCGTCGCCCGCGTGATTTTTATAATTCATTTATAAGAAAATGATTATTTTATATGGATCACGATTACAATCGAAGCAATTAAATAATGTTTAAAAGAATTAAATTAAAAATTAAAAAAATTAAACAATAACTTTGTTGTATTTCTGCGTAACCTAATTACGCAGAAATAACGTATGTTATGTAAAATTCAATAAAAAACCCAAAGTTCTGGTTTGATATTTATGAGATTTGAATGAAACTATCTGAAAAATGGCGGCAAATATCTAACGTGGTGTAAATTAACTAAATTAAAAATACATTTTAAAAAAGTTTTATTCCAATGTAGCTAATATTGTTGTACCAGATAGCATTGCTTTTAATTCGCGGAAAGGATCCTGCAATGTCGAAACAACTCGGGAGGTTTTGATAATTAAGCATCGTTTTAGTTAGTGTTAACTGGATATTATATTCGGGCTTGTCTGTATATTATGGCAGTGGGTTCTGCATAGACTGTTAAAAGCGTAACGTGAGGGGAGAATAGTTGCTGGTTGGATGCTCAGATACCCAATCGAATGTCGACTATGTGCACTTAATCTTAGCTCAACTGTTTTTATAAGTCACGAAAGCCGAAATGTGGCTTGCGTTAGCGTTTTTCTAATGATACATTTGTTTGTGTTCTCTTTACTGATATTAATACAATACTTTGTAATATATTTATAATCTCACCCGTGGGAGAGACCTGCTGAAGCATATGCTGACGCACTGATTGGACCAGTTCGTCCGAAGTGATACCACGGGCTCACGGAATACTCAGCGTGAAACGGTATTTGTACTGTGTTTCGCAGAGTGAGTGAGGATGTTGAAGATCCTTAAAAGTGGCGTTTAAACGGTTTTAAAAGCCTGCAACACAACCAATGCGTGGACTATGGCGCGGTTGTTCAAGGGCGGTGGTGTGCTCTTACCATATAGGAGACCCACCTGCTCCGATGTCCGCTTTAGCATAAAAAATAAAATAAAAAAAGTGTTCATATGTATTATGTTGAAAGTTGAAATGTATCTTTCAATGACCTTTATTTTTAATTGAACGATTATTCATGCTTAATTCTTCATATTTTTACGTGAATATTGTAAGTCGCTGGCAGAGTTGTGACCGTGAAGACGTTTCCAATTAGTATCAGTGCTATTTAGGTTGACAAACTAAATGTTTGAGCGCTGGTAGGTGAGTATAAATTACTGATACGTTTTGGATATCAATGAATACAAAAGTCGCAATAGTTAAAAAATTGAAGAATTTGAAAAGTTTTTCGTTGAGTGTCTTTTAAATTTAGGTTCTGAAATGTTCTAAGCTAAGATTGTGCTAGTGTTATGCAAAGTATGTTGAAAAGTGAAAGAATTTGTGCAGCCGTTAGATTTGATTGGGCTGAGTTTTTGGATATGAAGCCGTAAGCACCACTCTCGGTCGTTTGTTTGTTGGGTTTGGCGTCTTGGAGAGTGGTGGTTGGTGGTTGGCGTGGGTTCGATTGCGATAATTTTCACTTAAACAGTTTATTTTTTTCATGTTATTAAAGAAATATATATGCATTAATTATTTTTTGTGTCTTTTATTCTTACCCCTTTGTTTTTCATGTAGAATTATCATTAAACTTTAAAAATTAAGAAAAAAATAATAAATTAATAATTATAAATAATAATTAATTATTTTTCAAATTGACTATCCGAATTACAGCGAATACAAATTTTTAATTTGAAATTGAGCTGCTAAAGTGAATAAAATTGTTACTTTTAAACAATTATATTAGCATAATAAAATATGCAATCCATAAATACGTGTATATAACGAGAGACCACTTCGTGCAAACAATATAAAGCCTGCATGTTCAAATATGTATTAGGCGGATCTGTTGCGATAATTTTTTTCCCGAGACAATGGTATGCCGGCGTAACTGAGTTGAGCCGATCGGCACCTTCAATGGTCAAGGAAATAATCATACTTTACACACTGGTCGTAAACCTAAGCAAACCAGGGACAGGGCAAGGTGTGTTTGCCTTCGCTGCCAGGGTTACAGGTAGGGTGATTTGCATAATGCCGCCCACGATGTTGGCAAAATGCTCTATGTCTTAACTAATAATTTTTAAATATTCTGTTGCCCTGGTATAGCACTCTTAAAGAGCTTTGCAATACATTTAGCTGAGTGAGTGAGGATATCGGAGGGCCTTGAAATTTTACCACCTAAGTGGTGTATAATGCCGCTAACACAACCAAAGCGCGGTGGTTGTCCATGGCCGGCGGTATTTTCTTAACATATGACCCATCTGCTCCGTTGCCCGATATACAATAAAACAAAGTCTCATCCATATCACACGGCGATGAAATCGCGATCAGTGTTTTCGTGACTATTCTGATCACGTATGTAGAATACGTTCGGTGAGCAAATACGCGTCTCGAAAGTGTGTTTAAAGTAAACCGTGTTGAAAATTAAGATTCAAATAGAAACTTAAAGCTCAGCCCGACAGGCGACAGTCGTAAAACAGAATTGTTTGCCAACCACGGATAGTGTTGTATTGATCCTTCCAATAATTATCGAACACGTTTCATGTCACCATGTTTAAGTACATGTTTGGATAGCAGTGGAGTCTACGTCATTCTTGTTTGTCATCGTTGGACTGTAGGCAAGCGGTAGATGGGTAACAGAGACTCCGATGGTTTTATTAACACAATTTATGCGTAATATCGGTATATTGACGAATATAGTTTCTATAAATTAAATACACACATATGTTTACAAGGTACCTACATACGTTTCGTAGGAGTTTTTTTGGAAAAATCATGTCAGTGTTGGATAGGGTGGATCAGTAACGAAGAAGGCTATAGGCTACATTATAATTTCAAAAAAATTAGGGATACTTACTAAATACTAATGTAACCCAAGATGTAAAAAAATACATATACAATTATATTATTATAGAACAATTCATTAGTTTAAGATTCGTAATATTATCGGAGTATGAACGAATTCAGTTTCTCAAATTAAATATATGTTCATACACGTTTCGTCACCTTAATTATTATTCAAGTCAGACGTAATAAAGAAATTCTAAGTATAAAAGAAGTTAATTACAATATATACCTACTAACTGAAGTAACTTTGTATTATCTTATAATAAATACGCTAACGGGCAATTTATTCAATAGATGGATTATTTTCCACAGCAAACCACATTTATAATTTAATCAGATCAGATACGTTGGGTGTTGGAACGTATGTCCAGCTCAGATGCTAGCCGAGTCAGCAGTCGCAGTGAAGGCATAACCACCAAGAAGGCTCTCACAAAGAAGATTCATTTATCTATCGAAAACTAACTCTCAGTATATGTACTAATTAGGGGATTATACTCATAAATACAAGGCACGTATGGCATAAGTGTCTTTAAATACATTTTTTGTTTCTAAACTCAAAATTTTTATTAGTTTTGAAGACACATACTCAAGATTTAAACGCATTTTAAACAATCTTCCGTAGCTGGTAATATGTTCAGGTTTGACTCCAGGAAAAGGGACTACTCTTTATATTTATGAACCAAATATATTATGCCCAGTAGATATAGCAAACTTCCGTTGCACAAATTTTGTAAAAGTGACATTTCTAACTGTGCTCGGTTTCTTCACTGTTTTGTCAGATTTCTAACATTAACGTCTAAGACAAATAAAGCGTTAAACTTAACAATTAATAAATATTAATATTGATCTGCTATAAAGATGTTATGAACTGTTAAATTTAACATATCGTAAAAATTACGCTAATGATATCAAAATATTTGCCTTTTTAAAAGTTATACTCATAGAAATTTCTCGATACACAACTTATACGGACAAGATTTCGTTCATAAATTATTTTTTATGTAACGACCTAGGATTATGGTTTTATTATCATTAAGTAATAGTTCACAATATATTATTTAGTCATACTAGAAACTGTAAAGTAAATGCTAACATCAGAAGTAAGGCATTAAATGTATCTAATAGATAATAAAATAAAAACTATTTAAGACACAAATTTTTTACTTGTATCTATGGTAATGTTTTGGCGGCAATAAAAAAGCCCAGTCTCTTATTATCTTAATAAATATTAGTCCTAATATATGTATTGAAATGGAACAAACTTGAAATATAAAAAACACAATTTCATATACAAAAAGATGGTCGAATAAAAAGGGATTCTTTAATTAAATTAATGTTAAATATTCTGTCACTCTCGCACTGATAGAATATCAAGAAACTATCAAAATTAGTTGTCTAAAAGTATGGAGGACAAATCTGTAGGTAAGTGGTTCAACAACAGTTTTTATTTTAATAGATCCGAGACACCTTTAAAAATACATATATTCCATTAGACAAGAACACCTTAGTAATATTTAATTTTTCATCTGATATTTATTTACTCCGTATTTTTTTACTTACAGTTTTAAATGAGGTCGTTTGATATAAAAACTTTTTTATGGAAATTTATAGGTTTTAAACAATTTAGTTTTAAATATACATAGATTATATAAATTTGTGTATCTACTTTATTTATTTAAAAATTATATGTCGATATTTAGGTACGTAAAGAGAAACGAATGTTGATTTCCAAGTGAAAATGCAGACGCAATTGAGGACAAATCATGGCATTTCAAACATGATTCGGCAATGATTCCAGCGACAGCATCTAAGTAAACAACCGTAATCATCTTATTAAATATTTGATTTGTTGACCTGTTTGTGTATGTGTTTGATTTCATCAGAATTATGTTTATCTTATATAGGTACATATTCGAAGAGTTAATGTGCAAGTAACGAATTTAGACGTGTAGGTATGTAGATATGTCCAGATTTTATCTGAAATGCAAATGAAATTTTGGTATAGCGGACAACGGAGCAGGTTTCCTATATGGTAAGAGAACTCTGCCGCCTATGGACAACCGCGCCACAGTCCGCGCATTGGTTGTGTTGCCGGCTTTTTACTCAGCTTGAGAGTTTTAATTTCATTCTACCTCATTCACTCAGCGAAACAGTACAAATAATGTTTCACGCTGAGTATTCTGCGAGCGCGTGGTATCTCTTCGGACGAGCAGTCTTAATTATTGCGTCAAATGCTGCACCTTGGCTCTACTGCGGATAATTTTTATATTCTTACTTTAAATAATTACATTTACATTTAATACCTTCAACTGTGTTACAAAACATTTTATTAACACAAAATATTATTGAACCATCAACACTTTAGATACCTACAAAGGTATCTTAACTGACTTCGGTATATCTATGCTTAAAGTATCTACCTACTAAAACAAATCCTTTATAAAAACAGATTAAGCTAAAAACGAAACCAATTACCCAGACAAGCCCTAAGACTCAGGTTTTGGAATATAGAAAAAAATGTATTTACCTACATAGATTACAGAGAAATTGCAACTATTTCTAAATGCTGCATTAATCTAACATTTTTCTGAGACAATTAAAATAACACACGAGATATTTTATTATAGAAAAAATTAAAGAAATAAATTGTATACTCTAGACTACAGAGCATTCGAAAGTACCTACTACTAAATGCGGTGTAACATATTATGTGGCGTACTAATGATGGCGTAAAACAATAAGACGTTTAGCTGCATTATTCGGTTGTAATCCTCAATATCTCCATACAAAAACGGTATAACGAAAGTAAATAGTATTTACGCTAAGGTGTTAATTTCAGAAGGTTAGAGTAGCGTGAATTTTATTTATATGGAAAGTTAATTCATGCCCTGCTAGCACGTAGTGTTTAAACGACAGAGTTAGCATATACCTCCGAATAAACAGAGTTCCGGCGGTTAGGTCCGAAGGCGACTCATACATCTGTTAATACTAATGTTAAGCCCTAAAGAGTCTTGTCTTGAGGTGTATTTTCAATACATAATATAAATGTTAATCTGAAATTCATAGAACGCAAAGACTTATGCTTTGTGATGCGGGTTACGTGGCAATTTTCGTGGAAATAGTTTTTTTATTAATTGTGTTTTTATTGTTTTTTATAAGGCATACAAATATTTTTAAAATTGGCTTATTGGAATTTACGAATTATTATACTATATTATTATACTAACTAAATATTTTGCTATAAATGTCGGTAGGAAAACGAAGAGGATCATACAAGATAAGCGGTCCTTCGCCCATGGAAATCCAGATCCTTTCCAGGGCCGCGGGTGCGTTATCAGCCTTTTACGAATAGATACGCTCTTTTTTTGAAGATCTCAAGTCGTTTTGGTTTGGAAACACCTCTGCAGGCAGCTGATTTCTTTGTGGTGGTGCGCAGCTCAAAATGTCTTAAGAACTATTGAATTAACTAAGCTATTATAATGAAATAGTTTTGTTTTTAAACAACGACAGCCAGGCAGACATTTAGTCTAAAATATTAACTTAGAAGGCAGAACGAATTTTGATTTAGTCCGAAACTCTATTCGTGAACACAAATGTTCTAATGTTTTATGTAAACTTAAGGAATAATAGAATTTAGTTGTACAGTAGTTTCTAAGAAAGGACTTAGATCAACAGAAAACTATTTTTTGGAACATTAATCGGCACTAACACTATTTCTCAAAGTACCCTTACATACTAGTGGTAGACGTGGAAGAAATGAAATAAAAATTTCACTAAAATATATAAAACAAATAATTGTATTATTACAATTAATAATATAATGTAAAAATTATAAAAAATCACTTTGTTTTTATGTTTTTTATGACAAGTGTTAAAGTCATATAATGCTCATCATCATCATCATTTCAGCCGTAGGACGTCCACTGTTGGACATAGGCCTCCGATTCGAACCTCTATGCATACCTGGTATACAAAGGTCTGGTATCATCATCATCATAATCATTTCAGCCGTAAGACAACCACTGCTGGACATAGGCCTCTCCCTTGGACTGGTGTATCTAAGATAAATTGTCAACTAATTTCTACAGTTTAACGTATTAACGTGTGAAATTAAGATGTCTTCCAAATATATATATTAGTAAATATATATTAGTAATATTTCTGCTTGAGGTATTTATTACTTGAAGTTTTAAATGGTTTATCGTTGATTTTGATAAATAAATGTTGCTACGGCTTGATAGCCGCTGAGCGAGTGTTTTACCCATTAAAGAGCCACGCTGAAGCATAATTTGACGCAGTAAATACTCGGCGCGTCCGAATTGATACCCGGGCTCCCAGAATGCCAGCGTGAAACAGTACTTGTTGGTACTGCGTTTCGCTGAGTGAGTGACTATATCGAAGGCCCTTGAAATTGTACCGTATAAGCGGCGTAAAAAGCCGGTAACACAACCAAAGCGCAGCTTATGGTGTGGTTGTGAATATGCGGTGGTTATCTTTTACCATAGAGGAGACCCGTCTACGCCGTTGCCCGCTATACAATAAAAAATTATACTGTAGAGTTTTTTAATACTGTAGTGGACAACGGAGCAGGTGGGTCTCCTATGTGGTAAGAGAACACCGCCATTCGTGGACAACAGCGCCACAGTCTGCGCATTGGTTGTGTTTCCGGCTTTTTACGCTGCTTATGTGACATTTAAGGGTCTCCGATATCCTCACTCACTCCGCGAAACACAGTAGAAGCACCGTTTTAAGTACAACTATCATTTCGCTCGAGGTGGCCCAATTAATTGAAGTGTGGAATCTTTGTAGAACCGAAGCCTAAGTACTAGTTCGCTTACAACTTTGTATTGTATATGCAGTAGGTATAGATGTTACGATGTCTATAACGGTTGAGTTAAAAATGAAACGTTTCTGTGGAGAGCACTGAGCTCAGTTGTTTGAAGTTTTCTTTACCAATTAGCACCCTTGGCAGACCGTAACTGGGTGAGGCGATGGAATGCTGACGAGACCTACAAGGGAGGTATATGCCGGAACATATTACAACGCTTAATAAAATACCAAAATTAAACAGGCAAAACGATGTTTTTGTTCCTATACGAGTTTTTTTTACGGACAGGAGGTCCCCAAAGCATATTGGCTTTCAAAATTAAATTTTGGGACAGTGACGTTGATTACATTTTAAAATTTGCTTTTAAAGATTTTTATAAGGTTACTTGCCAATCAATTTAATAAATACACTTTTTAATGTTTCAGACTACATTCTAACATAGGGTACATTCTGTAGGTGGTCGTCTTTATGTATTATTTATTATACCTATATTATAAAAGAGAGTTATGTTACACTATTTATCTATAACTCAAGAATGGCTAAACTATTTTTGGAGGTATTTTGGAGGTAGCTTAGAATCAGGAGAAGAAAATGGGCTTTTCAAGACTTTTCTTTTTATTATCTTCAGTAAAAATGTTGCTGCCCTATATCATTTATTTATTAGTGACTAGAAATAACTATTATTGAGATTTTTATAGTATAGCGGATAACAGAGCACGCGAATCTTCCGTATGGGAAGAGAACACTGCTGCCCATAGACAACCGCACCACAATCAGCGCATTGGTTTTGTTGCCGGCCTTTTCGCCACTTAAGAGGCATTATGAAGAGCCTCCGATATCCTCACTCACTCAGCGAAACACAGAAGCATCGTTTCAAGCACAACTACCATTTCACGCTGTGTACTCTGTGTGTATAACTTCGGACGACCCGGACCAATTAGTTCGTCAACATATGCTTTAACATGGCTCTCCTATGGTTGAGGTATTTTTTTGTATGATTTAACGAACAACAGAGTATCTATCTTATCTATGGTAAGAGATCGCCGCCGCTCATGGGCAACCCTGCTACAATCCGCCGCTTAACTTAATTGAACGCCGCTTAAAAGGTGTTTCAAGAGCCTGCGACATCCGCATTCACTCAGTGAAACACAGTTCAAGTACTAGTTTAGGCTGGTATTCTATGAGTCCGTGGTATCACTTCGGATTATCCGACCGAATTAGTGCATAAGCATGGCTATACCAGTGTTAAGACATATAAAATCACATAGCTACGATGCTCTCAAATAAATAGTAGGTACAGATTATAAAAAGTAGAAGCAATTTACGTGTTAGCCAAAAAGAATAAGACGAGTTTTAGCCAGTCTTGATCTTGCACCAATACACCTGATAATGTCTTGCCTTGCCATTGCTGGTCTTTGTCTTGCAGTCTTCTATCTTGGTCTAGTCACAAATGCAAGATCAAAACTGAATTTGGGCAACACTAATTAGTACCGAGTTTGATGAGGTTATTGTGAATGCGGTAGTAATTAAAAGCTGTTTAGAGTTCTTCGAGTAAGTAGGTTACATATTGTGAAATGTTTGGATGTAGATTGAACGATGGTTCCTTAACGGAAACAAAGGAACTAAACGAAGGGTCGGTTAGTTTTTACCAGGCTATGAGTCAATAGGATATAGATAAAATTACTTAAAAAACAATTGTGTTTTGTCTTTGACTATTTGGTCAAAATTTTAACAAAAATTATTTGTTTATATTGGTAGCCGAAATGAAACTAATTCTAATATTTTTCTTCTTTTTATATTTTAATGATAATTTATTCTTATTAAATATAACACATATTCATTGTTTATTTAAAAGAAATTTATTTTTCTTTAAATGCTTTTTTATAACATATATTTTATCATTTCAGACGCTAAAATGTGGTATTTTGACGTCAAAATTAAAAACAAACTCAAGTTAGATACTATTTGAAAGATGTTTTAAATATAAGTATGTTTTTTTTTAAATGACTAACGCTGTCGGCATAAGGCCTCCACAGCTTCACGCGGATTTTTGTGGCGATTTTGTGATTTTAAAAATATTACCTACCAACTTGCATATGCGATGATAAATGGGTTAATTTTACAAGGATATGCAACAATGCTATGGCACTTTTCTTATGTTGCATAATGGTAAATCTATGGATTTACCTATCAATTAATGAAACCATTTTTGTCATCACTCAAGAAGCGTTGCATAAGTATTATACGGAAATAAAAAAAAAGTCGACTAACCATAGAGCCTGCGCACGATTGTCGTGGTTGGATAGCCACCAATCAGTTTGTATGTCAATACCACCAGGGGCGTGGTCAATGCGAGTGGCTAGAACCATTTACTCGTACGATATCAAACACAAAAATGATCTTTATCACCAGGCAATAAGTTCTTTAATTAGATATTTATACATACGTTGAATGTTATCTTTGATGTGGTAAAATATACCATAATTAAAAAATTTAAAGTCGTTTTTTACTTGTACATCTCTTAAGGTAGTGGGTATGTTATTTTGTAAACATGCTAAAAGGTGTAGTGGTCGAGTTTGCGGTCGCTGGTCATGCAGATGGCACGTCAGCATTAATTTGTGCCATCTCTAATATAGCCTTGGGAAATTTGACAGCTATTTCTGAAACTTTGAAAGTAAGTGAAGTGAAGTGAAGCCAATGGTTGGAGTTTGAAATACTTTTATGAAAGGAAGGAATTTGTGTAAAAAAGGTAAGGTCCCTTTTTTATAGTAGCTCCGTTGTAATGTTATAAAACTGGACGAATCTTCTACATCTGTTTCTGTTATTTGTATTACTTAATGCAAACGAGAAACGTCAGTGTATAAAAGTTCTGTAGGATCGGACGAAATTATACGGTAATAATTAAAAACTACCTTATTAATTATATCCTCATTAAGGCGTTGTTTCAAGTAGAGTAAAGTTGTTTAATTAGCAAGAAAATATCATTATAGGATGGTACTATGTCCTAGTATTCCTATGAGACAATAAATATTTTTACACTCTTGCGCAATTCTATTGGTGCAATTACATATAAGTTTATGAAACCTAACATTAAAAGGAATAAGTATTATCAAAGTTTCTAAAACAAATTAATATTACACTTAATAAATATAATAGATATTAGACCATAATATAGAATTAATACATTTTATTTGAATGATATTTTCTTGTTTTTAAATAAATTGAGCGTTTTAAAGGAATTCAGCCATACCAGCTTCTTGCAGAGGTATTTCCAATCCAATAGGTACCACGATAAACATAGTGATACCGGGGGCTCACAGAATACGCAGCGTGAAATGGTAATTGTAACTGAATTGAGACTGTGTTTCTATGCATGCATACGCTGAGTGAGTGAGGATATCGGAGGTCCTAAAAACCCGCTTAAGCGGCGTTAAAAGCCGGCAACACAACCAATGCGTGGGCTGTGGTGCGGTTGTCTAATGGGCGGCGATGTTTTCTTCTTCGTCTTACCATATAGAAGAGCCATCTGCTCCGTTGTCCACTATATCATAAAAAATACGACTTGTGGAGTTTAAAAAAATCGTACAAACCGATCCGCGGCTGTACAGTGGCTTCCTAGCCATTGCAGGGCCGCGGGTGGGATAAGCGCTCCTCGGACATGGATACTCCTGTAGCCATGGGCGGAGGAGCGCTTATCCTAGATGAGCCTAGTTTGTCATCGATTCCATAAAAATAAGTTATTAAATTGTGGACTGTATTGGTTTGTATTCTAATGAAAAATTATAATTTAGTATTACTTAGCTTCAGCGAACTAAAATTGTCTTGCAATCTTTAGTTTACCTTTTTTAAAAAGCCTTGTCAATAACAGTTTAAAAAAAGTTAAGTTTTTATAGTTATAAAATAATATATAATAATAATATTGAACCCGTGTCATTAACGTGTCTATATAAAAAAACATAAATTTATGACGTAACATGCAATGTCAATACATAGTTTCAAATATCCGTTCTGCTGAAAATTACGTAGATGTACCCATATAGAGGAATTTGCGTTTTTTTTTTTCTCATACTCATATAAATTTTCACATAAACATGCTCGCTTACCAATATAAATTCATTTACCAGACTATTCAAACGAGCCATTTTTACATTGAATTTATCTTTTGAAATAGTTGAAGTAGGTTCATATATGATTAGCGGATCTCCGCTGTTAGACACCCCAGGCTCTGTTTGGCAGCGGGGGGTGCGTTACCGCCTACCGGCATTTTAGGGATAGATACGATCTTTTTTTAAAGTTCCAAATAATTTGTTTTGAAAAAACCTCTGCAGGCAGCTGATCTCTCAGAGTGTTGGTGCATATATTGCCTTAAAAACGTTCAGTTCCGGAATTGCAAAATTATTTAGTTAATTCAAATTATTGCCTAAATAAAGACAACAATTTGGTTGATATTATTGTACTATCCCTACTACTTATTATTATAATTAAAGCGTTTATTCAGATTATGCCTTCGGTACTTACAATTAGAATACAGATGTTCAGCAGCTCAAATTCTACTTAATCCTTTCCGATGAGATTGACTCTTTGGTGTTGCGTAGAGATATTGCTTCGCTCAGTATGTTCTATCGTATTTATCACGGGGAATGTTGGAAGGAGCTGTTTGGATTGATACCTTCTGCTGAATTTCACCATCGAACATCGGGGCAGAAGAGAAAGTTTCATTGTTTTCATCTCGATGTTTATCGTTATACAAATTAGTGTTTTTAAGGCATTTTGGGCCGCGCACTACCTCTCTGTAGACTCAGCTGCTAGCAGGGGCATTTCCAAAACAATACCACTTCGGGACCTTCAACAAAAGGGCGTACATATTCCTTAAATGATGGCAACGCATCCACCGCTTTGCAAGGGCTAACGGTGTCCATAGGTGGAGGACCGCTTGCCCTAGATGTGCTTCATGCTCGTTTGCTACCATTTATTTTAAAACAGATATTAAATTAGTTTGTTTTCTCTTTATCATTGCTTGTTATTGCATCAGCTGTGTGCTTTGTTTTTTACAAATCTCTTCTACGAATTGTGTTTCTCAATGGATGGTTTGCGCTCATAGGTACAAGAATGAACTTCTAAATTTTTAAAATTTAATTTTTATTGAATTTGTATTGTATTAATTTGTATAAAATTAATACAAATTGTACCTTATTAATTGTTTACTAAATAAACAGTGTCAAATTTTATGATAGACATTTGTCGTTAAAGGTCATGAATATCAACTTTAATGATTTGAGTTCACAGCAAAATAACTTGACTGACGTAATCTAAAGATAATCATTGAAGTTTTAATTGAAATCATTAAATAAAGTATATAACAAAAACCACTCTGGTAGTAATATATTTTATTAATGAATATAAATTATAAATATTTGTTTGACATAATATACAATAATGACTATGGCTGCTAATCATTGGTGATTGAATTATGAGACATTTATATCAATACAAATTTAAATCACAATACAATATAAAATTGACTTGGTTTACGCGTCTAAAATCTGTCAGACATATCACGCCGACAATATTCTATTTTTGTTTAATTTCTTTGCTTACTTTAGTACCCTGTAATATAAGTTTTGAAAAGGTACATACCAACCGACAAACAATGCCATTTTTTTTAAGTTTATGATTCAGGGAGAGTTTGTTTATGTAAATTAGGGCTGTATACTTCAAGAATTATAATAGAAACATTTTTAAAACATTTAGATATACTATTGAAAAATATTCAAATTTTTATTTGTTACCAATTACTAAAATAAATTTCAAATACATCTATCTAGTTTATTTTTTATTAAAATATTCTTTTGATATATTACATATCTAGTAATAAATAAAAAAAACTAAATGAGACAAAATTTATATTGTTTTTTCTTTAAAGATATGTGTAAATGTATTAAAATGCTCCCTAATCGTTGGTGTGAATGCATAGACTATAGAGATCTATAGAGTATATACTATAGCAAAAACACAGAGTATTCTTAACTGGTTTTATTGCAGCCAAAGGGTTAGATAAGACAAAGTATTGACGGGTGCACTATGGTATTGTACAATGGCGGCAATCAGCGGCTGCGTTCCGTCACTGGTCGCCGAAGGCCCATCGGCGCGTTCGCTTACCACAAAGCCCCACAATAAACTTTTACAGCTCACATAAAATCCTGACTTTTTAACCCGAGTTATTTGAATTAATATCAATTCCGAGTTCCTCAATGGGCTTCACTCGTCGAAACTCTAAAGTTTTATGACAACTGTATTGAAATAAAATTTAATTGAAACGTACGATTCAAAAAAAAGTTTGATTGCTATTATCAGCTACTGAATTTGAATATTTACATATAATTTAAGGGAGTTAATTGACTCGACTTATAGAAAAAGCCTACGACATCTCTATCATGTAAAAAAGTTTAACGCGCACACGTCTTCCATAAAAATATAACATTTAAAGGAAAAGGCGATATTTGGAAATTGTAATTTAAGAAGCATGTATGTAAACTTATATTATTTTGATATCTGCGGGTGTGAGTAATAAATAAAGCAAAAAAAAAAAAACATACTGGTGCATTTTAGGAGGGACACCTGGTTTATGTGTGTAGGAAGCAATAACTTTATTGTCAATCACAATGAAGCCGCCAGAAAATCGTATTTATGACGTCTCAAGGCAATCGATTCGTGTCAACAGTAGAAAATTATTTTTATTTGAAGACACAAACGTTATTGATCATGTTGCGTTATATGATTTTAGACTATTGTTTGATTAATATATCAAGGCTGTATACATGCCGAGTGATAATAAAATTTCAAGTTTGAAACAGCGATGACGCAAGACCATTAAAAATACTTAGTCGATGTTTTCGGCATTCCGTTTGCACAGCACCTCCGGCCTTCGTTACGCACTTGTTCTGCAAACTACGAAATTGGAAAAGACAACACGGACTATATTGTTTCAATGCTTTGAATTTCAGTTAGTCTTGCATTTGATAATTAGCACCTCTCGGCTCACGTTCTAGCAACTGGGACAATTGCGTCTCAACATTCAACATTATTGCGTACCTACGGTGTGCGCCATAAAACTTCAATCCCAGCTCAGTATCCTTTCGAAGTGAGCTTTGGGCCTATTCGTTTTATCTTTGATATTTTATAGCGATCAGTAAAACGACGCCACTAAGAAGTGATTAAACGACATTCCACTTGTTCAGCTGTAATTTGAGCGAACTCAATTTAGGGTCTATTTAGGATTAGAGTTTTTTTTATTATTATATAGCGAACAGCGGCTGGCGAGTGAATATGGTAAGAGATCACCGCCTTTCGTTGCTGGCTTTTTACGCGTCGATAATTTCACTAATTTAGTATTTTAAGAATGCCTGAAGTCAGGTGTATTGGGATCGAACTTTGGTCTGAATAAATTTTGTTAAGACTTTGGAAGGGCTTGACATTGGCTAGGCAAGTGTCTTAGCAAGTGGATTTTACCTGTGGGAGGGCCATATTGAAGCCTACTCTTACGCAAATACGTACGCCGGCCCGTCCAAATGATGCCACAGAATTAAAGAACACATACGTGAATCAGTACTTGTATTGTGTTACTCTGATTGAGTGAGGATATCGGAGGCCCGAGAAATTATACCGCTCAGTGTAAGAAACCGGCAACACAACTAAAGAGCTTACCGTGGTTGTCCATGGCCGGCGGTCATCTCTAACCATTGATGAAATCCTACTGTACCTGCGGTACAAAAAAATTAAACTGGTATCCTGTTCGCCATATCTCTCCAAACGTAGGTAGAACTTCAAGTAGGACAGTGTCGCTCGGCCACTGTCAAGCCCTTCCAAACACTGAATTTAATTTACAAATAAAATATAAGCAGCCCTGCAAGGGATAGGGATGCCCATGAGCGAAGGACCGCTCATCCTAGGTTAGCCCCCTCGTTTGCAACAGTTTCCATAAAAAAACTATTAAGACCGGGAATCGAAGCCTGTATATCACAGTAGGTTTAAAACCCTTCAGCTATATTCTTAAAGGATTATAAGACAGGTCTGGATATTTAGTGATCCGCGGTATGCTTTATGTAAAGAGCGATAGGTAAGTAGGATCAATAGTCGAACACTGTATTTAACTTCCCCATTAAAAAGAAAATGTTCGCAATGCATCTATACGACTCAACTTTAATATTTATACCTTATGGAGTCGTAAAACGATGAATAATGATGCAGACGAGTTGCCTAGTACTGTAATTACTTTGCTTTATACCTAGGCGGGCATGTAGAGTCTTTGTTGTTCAGAAAAACCTTCATCTTTAAATATTTAAAAATCTTTTTTGGTATAGCGGACAACGGAGCAGATAGACAACCGCGCCAGAGGTCGCGCTTTGGTTGTGTTGCCGGCTTTCTACGCCACTTGGGCAACATTTTTAAGGGCCTCCGATATCCTCCCGCACTCATCGAAATACCGTAGAAGTACAGTTTCATGCTGAGTTTTCTGTGAGCCCATGATATCAATTCGGACGATGCGGCCCAAATAGTACGTCAGCCCACTTTCAAGACCTTCCAGAGATCGAAAAAATTAAATTATAATTTTCCGGACCAGGATTCGAACCCGATACCTCTCGCTTCATGGTTGACTTATGAAACTTGGCCACGAGGCTCTATTTAAGTTAAGACGTGGAAAAAATTAATAACGATAACACAATGTTTGCTCAAAATACAATATGGAATTATTATTAGGAGTTGAGATTGTAATAGATTTTTGTACAGCGATTGTATCGAGAAGACAGAAGTAACGTGACTGAATAAAAATTTATGGTATATGCGGTCTTTGGAAGGACGAGTCTCTTAAGACATGTTACCTGTGGGAGAGCCATGCTGATGAACAATTTTTTTTTATAAGAACGGTGGCAAACGAGCAGGTGGCTCATCTAGGGCAAACGGTCTTCCGCCCATGGATAGCCCTTGCCAAGCCGCGAATGCGTTGCTGGCCTTTAAAATTGGGCCGCCTAGACCGAAATAATACCACGGGCTCATAGAACATCAGCGTGAAAAGATTGTACTGTTTTGCTGAATACCCTCAATACCCTCAGTATTGAAGGCCCGTGAAATGGTTCCGCTCTAGTGTCGTAAAAAGACGGCAACATAACCAAAGCGCGGATGTACAGAGGCGGCGGTGATCTCTTACCATAATGGCCCGCCTACTCCCTTGCCCGCCATTAGATAAAAATTCTATTTAAAGAGATACGTATTGTAACTTGTATCGGAAAGAATTGTAGGACATTGAACTACACGGTCAGTGTTAATGCGTACAGTAAACAAGTAAAGATCGTGTACTAAACTTACAATGAGAATGAAACAGAATCTACAGGATCGAGCAGTTCAGAATGAATATAGATACTATTAAGAAAATTGACTTGAGAATTACAGAGTATGTAAATTGTCAAACATGATTTTATATTAAAATTTATAAGATATTCCATGTTAATTTGTTACAGATAAATATTTTATTAATAAGATATTTGAATAAACGTTGTTTCCTCATCACAATATATCTGTTTTATAATAATAGAATAAAATGCGCACAAAACATGACCAAACATTTTATTGAATTAAAATATATATTCATATATCTCTACTTACTTTATTACAAAAAAATATTTTATACCCTTAGAGCGAAGCTATTTGAGTTGAATTTGTTTCATAATCAAAATATATTTTATGATAAGGGACAGAATATTTAAAGTATTTGAGTTTAGAATATGCTAACGTAACGTAAGCAAACATGATTTTATTTTAAAATAGTTATTCATATATATCTCACATTTTACAAATAAATATTTTATTATTGAGAAAATATATATTTTTTGGAAAATATGATTTTTGAATTTCTATTAGATGATGTTAAGCAAGAAAATGCCTAAAAAATAATGAATTACATGTTAAAAAAAGCGACAATGATTTTGCAGATTTGAAAATAAACATTTTTAATTGGCGAAAGGTAGGGCTTATGCTTAGGCAACCGCTGGATCCACATCGCTCAAGATCGCAGCGGGTGGGCGTCTTTGAGGGAGGCCTATATCCAGCAGTGGACTTGAATGGGCTGATGAAGAAGAAGAAGAAGGGCTTATGCATATGTATATTGTATGATGCAATTTTTAATTGGTACATAAAATGCGGGCCATTGCATTAAATTTGGATAACATGCAATAACCATAATTATTTATTTAACTTTAATTAAGAACACCTTTGTATTACATATATGCGGGATATTAGATAGGAATAAACATCAAATAAAGAAAGCCTTTTTTGGTCGTGGGTGCAGAGTTATTGTCTGTGGTTCTTCTCATTAAATTTGATTCTCTTCCGCGTGGTAGAGACGCAATAATTCGTCCGGAGTGTTACCACGGGCTCACAGGATATCGGTTGGTAATAATACCAGGTCAGTACTTTAATGAGTAACTGAGGATAATGGAGGCCCACCATCACTTTAGCGGCGAAAAGCCAGCAGCGTAACCAAAACGCAAATTGCAGCTCAGTTGTCCATGGGCGGCGATGGTTAAACTGTCCCGTTTTCGTACCAAATTAGTAAAAAAATGAGGCTTTTTCGAAATATGGGACATCTAATCCGATTTTACTCTATACCAGTATTTCGCAACTTTTTGTCCGTAGTCCCCAGAGATCCGCGAATATGTATGGAGGTCCACGGTGTCATCGCTGGACCATATATAAATGATAATAATAACTAATATAAATAACTAATCTGATTTTTTGCCATTTTTTATTACGTGGTCCGTGGAAGATGTCTATGAATTCCTAGGGGTCCGTGTATGAAATAGTTAAGGGATCGCTGCCTTATATTAATGTCTTTGCAAATATAAATGTATAAATTTTGTACTAATTTGTTTTAGATATGGCGGCATCACATATCCTCAGCGCAGTGGAGCCGACAGTGGGGGGTGGAGGCAGCAGAGGTGGGCGTGAACGAGAAGTGAACGTCGCGTTAGACGACCGTGAACTGTGGGTTCGATTTCAGACCCTCACTAATGAAATGATTGTGACGAAAAATGGTCGGTAAGAAATGTCGCAAAACGAAACCTGAGTATATTTCTTCTTATATATATTATAGTTTTACTATAGTAAAGTGGACAACAGCTGGGTGTCCTATATGGCAAGAGAATTAAGAGATGGGTGGGGGACAAACGCGCCACAGTCCGTGCTTGGTGCGTTGCCGGCTTTTTACGCCGCTTAACCGGTGTGTTTGCAAGGGCCTCCGGTATCTTCACTTATTTAAATCATACTGTGATATTAAAATTTCATCTCTTACGGTATTTATTTTATTTTCTCTCTTATTTATGGTAAGAGAATACCAACGCCTATTGACAAACGCGCCACAATCCGTTCATGTTGTGTTGTCTCGGATATATTCACTGATTCAGCGAAACAGTACAAGTTCCGTTTCACGTCGAGTATTCTGTGAGCCCGTGGTATAACTTCTAACGAGAGCCCAATTAGTGCCTCAGCATATGCTTCAGCATGGCTCTCCAACGGATGGTACAATGTTAAAACACTAGCCCGGCACTGTCAAGCCCTTCCAGAGACCGGATAAATTAATAATTAAATTATAATTTATAATTTTCCAGACCGAGACTCGAACACGATACCTCTCGCTCCAAGGTAGATTTAAAATTATTTAGCCACGCAGCTCTCTAATTAGTAAATTTTTATCTATGAAAATAACAATGTTTAACAGCGTTGCGTAGGTTAGCGCCTGAACAATTTTGTTGTAAACTTTATAAATATGTACATATAAACTATAATTACTATAATAAACGGTATATGTACTGTTTCACAGAGTGAGTAATAATCCGAGGCCCGTAAGAGTTCCGCTTAAGCGGCGTAAAAAGCCGGCAACACAACCAATGAGCGGACTGGCGCGGTCTCAAACCATATAGGAGACACACTTGCTCCGTTGTCCGCTATATTATAAAAAAAGATTTTTATGTTATAAATAAACTCCACAAAGGCAGAGAGTGCTGAATGTTTCATATAAAAATATGGTCCATAAATAATTAAGTTCTAACATTGTTGCTTAGAACTCGGACAATACGCTTACATTCTACGAGTATTGCTAACATAAACATAACATTTAAGTATTTTAATGGTTATGGAATAATTGACTCGGTTAATATTTATTGTTTTAAATAAAATGAGTTATAATATTCATTTTAATTTAATTTTAATGTAGGCATGTTAACCCCCCATGAATTTGGGGGACGCCTATGTCCAGCAGTGGACTTGACAGGCTGATGATGATGATGATACTCTTCATTATATTTGTTAAGAGCCTCGAAGTCTAGTGGTATTTTTTTATAATATTTTGAGTGTCCTAGCTAAATGGTTTTAAAATTCTAAGATGAAGCGAGAGGTACCGGGTTACAAGCCCGTTCCGGACATAATAATTTAATTTATTCGGTCTCTGGTAGGGCTTCACAGTTCCCGGGGCGCGTGTATTTTAATACTGACACACTGGTGGGAGAACCATGCTGAAACATGCTAACGCAGTAATTGGGCCAGTTCGTCCAAAGTGATACCACGGGGTCACAGAATAGCAATATGAAACAGTACGTAGTTGTATTTCACTAAGTGAGTGAAGATATCGAAGGACTGTGCCCAATTAGTGCGTCAGCATCTGATACAACACAGCTTAAATTTTAAGAAAAATGCATTGATCTTTTGATTTGAAGTCAAATTAAGTGTATATTTTATATCTATGGCACGTAATTAGTTTTTTTTTTCAAACTGTACACAAAGATTAGTACCAAAGAGTTTTTAATGAGAAAATGCGTCACGGGTTGCGGCGTCATTGCTCGGGCGGATTCATTTAGAAGTTCTGCGCTAATCGGCAAGACCTACAGTGCTAATAGTTGAAAACTAGCCGCCCCTCAGCACCCTGTTAGCACTCGCAGATGTACTTAATGTACATAGCTCTATCTTTGCGCATATACAATATACATTCACAACTGGGTTACGGATGCAGTGCTACGCTCAGCATACAAATTCTGATCCACGAATCGTCCAAAGTGATATCACGGGTCACAGCACAATTACTCTTGTTTTCACGGAATGGGTGACGATTCGCAGGCCCTTAAAAATGCCGATTATGTGGCGTAAAA
>DWCF01002017.1:0-26331 GCA_018230265.1 Delias oraia | reverse complement strand
GCATTTTTAAGGACCTCCGATATCGTTACTCACTCTGCGAAACACAAGACAAGAACAGTTTCATGCTGAGTATTCTGGTGGTGTAAAAAGCCGGCTACAACATAAATGCGCGGACTGTAGCGTGGTTAGTGATGTTCTCTTATCATATAAGAGACCCACCTGTTCCGTTGTCCGCTATACTATAAAAAAATATATGAAAGTTTTTGAAACTGTCTCGAAGATCTCCGGTTAGTTTGCACGTGGTTCTTAGTATTACGCACATAGTGATAGTGATTAGAAAACGCTTTAAAAATTGTTTGTTTGTTTGTTAATTATAGTGCGAACTTTTGCATGCGGCGTGTGTTTCGTGTAAATATTTTTATTTCTATGAATCTTTAAATAAATAATCCGATAAGTGGTTAAAATTTGTGGCTTTTTGATACAAACTGTAAAATTCACGAGCGGAAAGTAACCGATTTCAATAAAGAGGAAGTTATTTTTGTTGCCTCTTATCAACTCTATATAGAGAGAGTTAAATACGTGATAGTTAACGAATCTCTGCACAGCCTCTTCTGTAAGTGTTTCTGGAAGTATCCAGAGCTTAAGAGTTTGAATGTTGTAAACATTCATATGTAACATAAGTTGATATATCACTACCTCCCAACAGCATAAAGTGTTGAAACGCAACAGCCCAATCAAAAGCGGTGGCTCCGAATGCGAGGTGGTCTCTGATGGTCAGGATCGTCAGGATTCAGGAGACAGTGTGAAGATACAGATGGAAGCCGCGAGAGAGCAGCATAGGCGGCGTTTAGCTAAGAAAGGTACTACGTGGTTTAAAATTTAAATGCCCGTAGCAATAAATTATAGTTGAATTACTAAGTATTTCTGTTATATTTGCATTGCCACTTACTTTGCCGTAAGGTATATGATAACATAACTCTGCCGCCCACGGACAACCACGTCACAGCTCGTGCATTGGTTGTCTCGCCGGCTTTACGTATTTTAAGGCTTTCAATATCCTCACTCGCTCGGTGAAACAATACAAGTACCGATTCAAATACAAATACTATTTCGCGCTAAATATTCTGTGAGCCCGTGGTATCCGTTGCGATACTCATCTTCTATCTCTCTTGTATTCTATCCATGTTATCCCCAGCTCTCCCATCTACCGTAAAAACTGATATCAATTCCTTTATCAATCCATTATCTTATTCGCTCTACCGAAAGCCTTGTCCTACCCATCCTGGGTACACGTCCAAACATACGGCACCTCTTTCATTGTGCAGGCGACAAAGCTGTGGAATGCCGGCCGCCGGTCTGTATCAGACATGCTTAATCATTGATTTTATTTTAGGAATATGGTGTACCTTACAAATTGTTACTTGTTACTTTTTTTTAATTATATAAAAAACGAAAATAAGAATGTTTTTTTTAGATTTTATATACTTAAATTAGATCAAATTTCGACAAATTGATAATTTTCTTTCATAAGAAAACAAAATAAACTTATTTATGTCAAATAGTCAACATTTTAAGAATTTATGATCTCTTTATAAATGATTACTTATTAATTTAAAATGAAAAATGTTTTCCAGCTTTTCCCCGTATGGATGCGAACGGCAAGACGACGTTATGCCTGGTTACCCATCCCGTGGATCAGAACACAGAGGACAAACCGCTCACACTGGGACAATTAATCGGGAAACTCAACCAGGGCACTGGATCTTTGCATTGTGAGACTTATTTTTGCAATTTTATATAGAAAATTCTCGTTGCGCAGTGTTTGTTGCTTCTTCGAACGAATCGAGCGATTGTTATGAAAATTTGTTTCCTCATCAGAGATAGATCTGAGAATCAGTCAATTTCAATGGGTTTCTTCAATAAGACTAAACGTTAAAGTTGTTCTAAATTAATTATTTTGTACAATAATTATCGTATTTTAGGAATATTTCACCCTCCTACGATCATACCTTATGTTTTAATACCAATATTACAGTCAAAACCTGATACAATGACTTTGAAGTTCCCGACGTTATATCCGACAGGTATTATAAGCAATACACATTCACGATTACAGTAGTTATTTTAGCTGTGTAGACATGTTTTCATAAGTATCGTAAACTTATATAGTGAACTTGGTTGTCACATGACATGTCAGACCAGAGATAAAAATATTTATTAAGATATATGTAATTGGAATTATATTATATTAATTATTTATGAAATTGGTTTACAGTACGGGTTATAAGATTACACTAGTTCTTAAAGTAATCAGTCATTTTAGTCGGTTTTTTCAGCCGGCTAATTCAGCCGGCATTTCAAGTTTCATACTCCTCAAGGTATGAGTGTCATCAGCATTAAACTCGTCGTTAAATACAAAGTTTTGTGTATTTTTAAATTTTTATATTGTTTTGTATTGCTGGGACAAGCGATTGGTTATCGATGAGTATCAATAAGATTTTGTCGTTGTATTCGACGGTTTTACTAAATAACTTATTAAAGATTCGGACGGGACGGTACAATTCAGCAGTTATATGGAGTCTGAGTCGAGAGACTGATCGGTCGTTGTAAACGGTGTCTTTATTATTAGCTTCGACTGTAATAATTTACATGGCAAAATAATAATTATTTTTAATTATTTATATAAACAGTTTTAGAGTTCTATATACGGGCAGTCTTGGTGACCTGGTTTAGAATTGCACTACTCATATAACTGTGAGAATAAAATAAATTAAATTAAACTTAAATTTTCCCACAAAATAATCACTAATTACATAAAACTTAGCATTCATTGATTTCGTTTTGCAGAGTTGGTGTCTGATCTAGATCTCCAATGGGGAAATATTATTACTTGTGTTATAATATTAAAAGTTTACTCGGCTGAAATCCGTTGGATAGAACAAAGATCCATCCATAGCAACGTTCGCGTTCATAATATTAGTCATCATATCTTCTGTGTAAATCTATTTTTTTTATAATTACAGCAACTCGGGAGGATCGTCGAAATCTGGCTAAGTGCGTGAAACCACTAAACTACGGTCCGTTCAGCTCTTATGCGCCCTCCTACGACGGAACATTCTCCACTCTTACCAAGGACGAGACGCACCTCATATATCACACTTTACGTAAGCAATTATAATTGATTCGGCCTCTGGAGGGGTTGACAGACCGCTTACGGCGTAAACAGCCGGCAACACAATCAGTGCGCGGACTTTGGCGCGGTTGTTGCGCGACGGAGGTGTTCTCTTACCATATATGAGACCCACCTGCTCCGTTGTCCGCTATAGAATAAAAAAAAAACAATTTTTGAAGTGAGGCGCATAAGGAAAAATTTTTACGTTTCATCGCAATAATAATAATTTAAAAAATAATTAGTCGAAATCCTCTAAAAATGGGGAAAAAATGCTAATGCCTTCCGCCGAATTTTTTTCTAGAACATTAAAATTTATATAAATTAATGTGTACCACAAATCTTAGTCAAATTTTTGTCTTACGTTAATTCAACAAGTCGTAAAATATTCTTATTAACCTTTATAATTAATATATATGTTATGTATATAATATATATATTTAAAATTATAAAAAATAAAATTTAAATTTAAATTTAAAAATTAAAAAAATTTATTTTTAAAATTATACAAAAATTTGACTTAGATTTGTGGGACACATTTATTTATATAAATTAAAATACACTAAAAAATACGTAAGTCCAAGTAAGACGACACAATATTTTACGAACTACGACTTACGGAATATTCTCTAAATTCGAGTTACAGAGAATAAATATTATTAAATAATATACGTCTCGTAGGGATATAACATTTTTTTAGAGTTACAAAATCTAATTAATTGGAGATACTGCTTAATTAGAGATTCGACGGAAGAGAATAGGATTTTTTTTGACTTAATGAGGATTTCGACTGAATGGGGTACGAGTCATCGAGATTACACTCTATTATTTATATGTTAGACAATTTTATAACTTTAAAATGTATAATTTCAGCGGCGGAAACGGGCCAAGGCAATGAGGAAATGCTCCGCTTCGCACCAGACTCGCCCTGGGCGTTGTTATATGATATGGAAGCACTTTTCCCGGGCAAGAAGCCACAACCCGAATCAAATATTAATAAAGATGAAACTGTAAGTCCTAATACGAAGTGTTAAGTGTTAGGTTCAGTTCAGTTATATTTAACGATCTTTGTTTTACATAGCGGTCGTACTATACTCGTCTGGGGTTTTAAAGGGGGGAGGTGTTTGACAAAATCATGATTTTGTCAAACTCAACTCAACTCAATTTAAAGATTATATTTTAAGATTATTGTAAGTACTAAAAATACATATTAATTATGTATGATGAGTAGTAGTCTTATTCTCACCACATATCATACAAATGTGAGTGGGGATACAAATTTTAAAAAAAATACGTGATTATTTGACAGCCTCTTTCTTGAAGTGAGTGTAATTGCATTTATATTTAATTCTGTTATTTCAGGATTTATCCAAATTGAAAATCGATATAGAGGAACTACGGACTTTGTCAGAGGTGGGCGTGGACACGGAGTTCCTTTCGGAGATTGAAGAGGAGGTGGCGGCTGCTCAGCATGACTACGGCATCACCTCGGCCCTAAGGCATACAGCCGATCTGATCAACAAACTCGAAAAAGAGCAGAGGGAACGGTAATTTAATTCATCCTTGTAAATGATACATACCGTAAAATCGTTTTTTATGTTATAGCGGGTTACGGGTTTCTACGGTAAGAAATCACCGCTCCCCATGGACAACACGTCACAATCTGCGCTTTGGTTGTGATCTTGTGTCGCTTAAGCGGTATCAATGGCCACCGATATCCTCGCTCTGCGAAACGATACAAGTTATGTTTTATGCTTGTATTCTGTGAACCAGTGGTATCTCTTTTGATGAGCTCGGCCACTGTCAAGCCCTTCTAAAGACGGCATAAATTATATATTTTTACACCGGTGATCGAACCCCTTACTTTTCGCTTCATGGTACGCTTTTAAGACCACTTAGCTACGTGGCTTTTAATATGTCACTTATTTAAAATGCTACCGACCTATCAGTCAATCGGTAAATACAGATTATTTTTATTAAAAAATCTACTTTTCCCTAATTTTTAGTAAAAACTATTGCAAACGAGCCAGAGACCCACCTAACATGGTGGTCCTTTGCCCTTGGACATCTCCAGCGAATGCAGGGCATTGCTCTTTTTTGAAGTCCCTAGTCGTCTTATTTACTATTTACTATTTTATACGAGTTTCTTATAACATTAGCTCTATTTTTAGCCTATCAGCGCCGCCCCCATGGCATTTGTCCCTCTGCCCCAAGCCCGGAGGGTCGGAACGAGAATTGGCTCGTCTCACCGCGTCCTGTCTACGCGCTATGATACGCCGAGTACCGCCAGCGCGATTGGCGCCAGTGGCGCAGGTGCGGCGCGCGATGGGCGTCACCCTGGATCATCTCGGTATGTTTACACCAAATAGTGACGTAATTTAATAAATTGGTATTTACTTCTAAAGATTGACAATGTCCTGGTGGCCAAACTGCTATGGTTGTCCATGGGCGAAACATCGTTTATCGCAAATGACCCTCTTGCCTGTTTGCTGGTATAGGTAATTCAACGTACGTTTACGCTTACCAATTGCAATTGTTTAATATTTGATAGAGATAAATTGGTATTTATTACTAAAGATGTACAATTTACTGGCTAAGGGTGTCCATGGGCGGATCGTTTATCCGAAATGAGCCTATATTCCTAGTAGTATATATATATATATATATAATAAGTATTATTTATCCCAAATAAGATATTGGATGCTCTTGAAATTAAACCGCTTAAGCGGCAAATCAGCGGCCACACAACCAATGCCCGGTTGTCCATGGGCGCCTGTGATCTCTTACTGTAGAAGAGATCTAGCTCCTCCGTTGCCCGCTATACCATAAAAAAATAACTAATATGAAATTATTCCAGACACCCCGATGGCAGTTGATGATTTTGAAATGGAACTTCAAGAGCATCGGGACACTTCAGATCCTGACTCCAGATCGAGTCATGATAAATAGCCAAGGACATTTTATTTTTAGTCTTAAGAAAATATATGTACTGTAATATAAATATTTTTTTTCCATCAATTGGTTTTAATTTTAAAGAATGTAATGTATGTTCGAAAATCTATAAATGGCTTTGTCAAGAAAAGCGACATTCATAGGAACATACGAAATTAGCATAGACTGGTTTTACCCGTGATCAGACTCAGTAAAATTAATCTTTTAGAGGACATGCAAGACGCTTTTACAATAGGATCCTAGAAAAAATTCAAAATCGTTCTGTAAATTAATTGAAAAAAAAAACTGTTATAGGACGTTTGTATGATAAACCATACTATGGTGTTAAAAATTTTATAAATCATTTCACGCCTTGGAAATAAGGCGTTCATGCCAGCCATTCTCAGAGGTAGTTTTTGTTATAATTTAAGTATGTCACGGAAGTCAAAAAATTACACACACTGATTTTGTTTCACTGGTTTTTCTCAGTGGGCTTAGCTTGGAACCGGTGGTAGACTGATTTTAACGTTAAAGAAGCTCCATTTTTGTATTTATGTTAAATAAAAATATTTCATTTCATAACTTCTTTTGGTTTTTTTGAAGGTCAGGGTGGATTCTTTATCATTTTACTAAGTTTATACTTATGTCCTTTACTCTTTAGGGCTGCCCGTTAAATTAAACTAACAAATTTACCGGACAATTTAAATGACAATAAAAAACTATTAATAAAATTTCAATTCATACAAATTATAAACTTTATTTACATCTCTACCGTCTTTATGTTACAAGGTGGCGCTGCAATCAAAATAATTTTACTTTCATTCATGGACAATAGTAGCGCTGAGCGCACCGAAGTTCAGATTAAGAAATATTAATTTCTTTACAGAGCTAAAAGAGCTTTAATATTGATAATATATTTTCTAAAATCATCATCAGCCTATCAAGTCCACTGCTGGACATAGGTTTCCCTCAAAGACGCCCACCTATTACGATCTTGAACGATCTGGATCCAGCGGTTTCACGCGACCTTCATGAGATCGTCTATCCATCGCGTGGCGGGATGTACCACTCTGCGTTTTCCGGTACGCGGTCGCCACTCGAAAACCTATCTTCCCTTTTCTAAAATATTACTATTATTTACAAATTCCAAACTGAATTTAAATACTAATATTGAAATCAAATTGAAATATATCAATTCGTCTTCGTATAAGAGTGATCAGCAAAAGGTACAGTAAAGTAGTAAGCAATTTAAACTTTTGAGTGAATCCTTTTTGTATACAATAAATGTATTAAAAGACATAATATTTGCCCGTCCCCATTATCTTTAAATTCTAGTATATAAGTCTTTAAATATAGTTTTCACAAAACTCTTCATATGTCAATTATTCTACGGACTAAAGAATCTATTTTTATAATTTTTAAGGCATTTTGTACCCTGCACGGCAACTCTGTGGAATCAGCTGCCAGCAGAGGTATTTCCTAAAAAATACGACATGGAGACCTTCAAAAAAGAGTGTCTATCGGCCATGCAAGAGCTAGGGGTGTACATGGGCGACAGACCACTTATCCTGGTTGAAGTTCGAGCTCGTTTGTCATCGTTTCCATAAAAAAATATGATGTATCAAAAATTAGGCATACATTGCGTGATTTCATTCTTATTATTAATAATTTAAAATCACCAACAAGATGTGAGTTATCAAAGCATTGGAATTTTCAAAAAGAAAATGATTGTGAAAAATTAATCTATAAATATGTTTGTATTCAATTTATTCGAGTACTGAAAAATATTGCAAATGCAATAATAATAGCAATCATGTTAGATACAGCTACTGTATGAAGAATGTCGACTAAACATCGATCTTGTTACAACTAAATGCAGTTTTTTTTTGGAAAGACTACTTGCTGAGTGACCATACGGTCCTGTCAGGCCGGGGATTTAACACGACTCGAACGAGGGCGTCTCTTGCGAGACTCGGGCCTCGGCGTTGCTTTTTTAAATGATGTCATTCCCACAGTTTCTTCTTTAGGCTTTCATGTTAATTATAAATTATTACTGTTCCAACTTCAAACATAATAGTCTAGTTTAAATTGTAATTCTCTCGTGAGAGAGCCATGCTGACGCACTAATGGGCCGGCTCGTCCGAAGTCCACGGGTTCACAGAATACTCAACGTGAAACGGTACTTGTACTGTGTTTTGCAGAGTGAGTATATTGGAGGCCCCTAAAAGTACCGCTTAAGCGGTGTAAATAGCAGGCAACATAACCAATGCGTGGCGTGGAGGTTCATGGGCGGTGGTGTTCTTACCATATAGGAGACCTGCTCCGTTGTCCGCTATAGAATAAAAAAAATTGTAATTTTTAGTTGGTATTTTTTTACTTGATTAAATTAGTTTAAAACATTTTGGGTTTTTTCGAGCTCCTGCTTGCCACATATATAATAAGCTTTTAGCAAATATGTCTAGTTATATATCTAGTCATTCAAAACATCAAAAAGATCAATATATCACCCCATTAATTAATATCGGATCACCTGTTAAATCGAATGCGCGCGCGTCGGTCGCGTGTGATCGAGTGCGTCGGTTCGGTCACACGACTCGCACGCGACCAAGGGACGCCACGTATCGATTTCTCTTATACAATACAGCTATGTTCGCAAGATTTTATCTTCAAAATATATTGATAACTAATAAACTTCTTTGTCCTACATATAATTATATAATGAGTTTATGTTTGAAAAAATAACAAACATTCACGTAATGATTTGATTTGATTATTAAGCCTGAACGAATCTGGACGGATATTGCTTTGTGTTAGTTTATATCTTTTTTTAGCGTAATTTTTTCTGAGGGTTCTTTTATTATATGGTGGTAAGCGAAAGGTAATTTTTACACAGGTATTTATGACTTGGGCTCTTTGAAACAAGATTATAGTTACCCCTAAAAGGCCGGTAACGCACGCACGGCCCATCGGAGGCTAAGTGTCCTTGGACAGAAGGCCGCTTATCCTAAGTGAGCCTCCTGATCGGCGATTTCTGAATTTTCTAAAAAAAAGACATTTTAACCTACGAGAAAGGTATTACATCACGAGGAAGGCTTGATGGGGTTGATATAATACCCGTATCATAGACAAATCCATTACCAAAACAACGAAATAGCTTTTGGAATTAACCTTGACCTAATTCCTCTGTAATCTGTTCCTAGCACGATCGGTCTGGTAAATTTCTTTCTATTAGACTAAAGGTCATCTATTAAAGTAGCTTTTGGTTTTGTATATCGGACAGCCAGGTATCTCTATAATAAGAGATCACCAGTCACCGTCGCCCTTATGGGCGATATATATTGTCTATACAACCGCGCTACATTCCGCTCTTTGGTTGTAGTGTCAGCTTGTTAAGACGCTTCAGCGGTGTAATTTCAAGATTCCAATCCTTCACACAGCGAAACAAAGTAGAAATATTGTTTGACGCTGGTTTTCTGTGAGCTTATGGTATTACTTAGGACAAGCCGGCATATTCAAAGCATTAGGATATGCTCTCCTACTAGTAAAAAGGTATTAAAACAGTTGTCAAGACTATTTTGACCAAGTTTTTGGTAAATTACCATGTCATACTAACCTGATTACCTACTACTTATTCGTCACATTATTTTTAAAAAATACTCGTATCGTCCATGGGCGGAGGACCGCTTGCCATAGATGAGACTTCTGCTCGATTGTCACCGCTTAAATAAAAAAATAAACTATGAAATAAATAAAATTTAGTGAGAGGAATCACGTGCCTACATTTGCTTTTCCACTAATCAATACGACTTGGGAACTTTAAAAAAAAGCGTAAAATTATTTTTTAATTGCTAATATTGAATTTTTTTTGCGTTTAAATTTTCAAATTTTATAATACTAATATCATATCTTTAGCTTACGACTTAACACTATCCGTCTTATAATACTTCTATGCGTCGTTGATTAAAGAACAAATACAGACGCGTGCTGCTTACTCTCGATCAGTCAAAACCGGTTGCGGAACAAACATAATCAAAATTGCTACTCTAAGTTCAATATATTTGCAGATATTACACCCTTATTGTGATAGTAATAAGGGCATTTATATAAATGGGAATGATTGTAATTTTGCTGAATTGGTTCCCATGCGTGCATTGGGGGTGGATTTTACGATGTGATAATACTTTACTGTTATGATATGCGTGAGATATGTTTTATACAAATTTCTCTTGGGATTTTTTTTATTGGTTTCTACAGCGGACAACGGAGCAGGTAGGTCTCCTTAAAACAACACCGCCCATGGAAAAACATACCATATTCCGCGCATTGAATTCGCCGGATTTTTGCGCTGTTTAAGCGGTATTCTTAAGGTACTCCAATATCCTCGCTCACTCAGCCAAATACTATTGAATATTATGACAAATACAATTAATAGTAAACTTAAAAAAACAACCAATGCACGGACTCTGGCGCAATTTCCGATGATCCGCGATGTACATATGGGTGGCCCACCTGCTCCGTATTCCTCTATGCCCAAAAAAATATTAGCTACGAGGCTCTACCGAATTCAAGAAAGGTCAAAGAAACAAAATAACTCGAAATTTAAGCTTTTCTTTGTTGGGTATTATCAAATCGACTTAAAAGATAGTTGTATCGCTTTGAAAGACAAGATCCGATTAAGGTACAAAACCAAGATACTGTGATAATCCTATTGGGGAAAAATAAAGCACTTTTTGCAAATTTAAAGACGTTTTTAACAAGGTTTTAAACCTCTTCGTGGTAAAACTTAAATTTTATTATTTTTTCTATACATCTATGTTATATCATTGTATTATGTATCTTACCTATAATCCTGTTACTAATGTTACCCGTGGGAGAGCCATGCTGAAGCATATGCGAATACACTAATTGGGTCGGCACATCCGACGTGATACAATGGGCTCACAGAATACTCAGCGTGTAATAGTAGTTGTGCTTGAAACGTGATTCACTGAGTTTCACTAAGTGAGTGAGGATATCGAAGGCCCTTAAAAAGCCGCTTAAGCTACAGCGTAAGAAGTCGGAAACACAACCAATGCGCGTACTGTGGCGGGGTTGTCCATGAGTGGCGCTGTTCTCTTACCATATAAGTGACCCACCCCTTTGTCCGCTATAGAATAAAAAAATATATAATAATTAAATTATACAAATATATATATATTGTCGTTTATTTTTTATATTGAATTTTCTTAATTTTATATATTACACTCTTTTATTTTCCTTTTTTATGAAAAAGGAGGAGGAGGCTTACATAAAGTCTTTCGCCCATGGTCACCCCCAGCCTTTGCAGGTCTGCGAGTGCATTGCCGGCCTTTTAGTAAAAATTAATATGTTTTTCTTTTATAAGTGTCCTCTCACAAAATTACAATTTTTTGCAAAACTTTAATAAGTATGGATGTATACCTGTGTATATACATCTGAAAGTAAATATTTGTATATTATTCCTCCGTTTCTCAAATAAAAATCCAATAAATTCCCACGTAATTTATTATGAAAGGTACCCAAATAAACATTGATTTCAATATTAAAATAATATTACATTTCCAGCCTCGAGAAACATCCTTCAACTATTTGAAACACACAGTTCCCAAGCTTGAAATATATACAATGGAATAGCACTTGAGTATTTGTACCCAGTGGTACAAAGCTTTCGCATACAAAAGTTCCATAACAATAGTATAAAGCACCTGTCAGAAAGTCCCACCGTCTAGCACGCCCACAAAAAAACGGGTTACTTCGTTCTTTAAGCGGAAAAGTTTGCAGAAAAAAATTACGAGTGGCTTTATCACTTTGATCTACGGAATATGAGACGAATCTAAAAAGTGTGTGAGATTTTTTATAATAATACCATCACTTATAATATTATACATATATTGCAATCTTTGAGTTAAGTTTTTTTTTTAATTTAGCTTACAACGGAGCAAGTGGGTCTCCTATATGGTAAGAGAACACCGGAGACCATGGACAACCGCGCTTAGTCCGCGCATTGGTTGTTTTGCCGGCTTTTTACGCCAATTTTGCGGCATTTTAAGTCTCTGATATCCTCACTCACTCAGCGAAACAAAGTACAAGGACCGTTTCACGTTGAGTGTTCTATTAGCGCGTGGTATCACTTCGGATGAGCCGGTCCAATTAGTGCAACCACTATGCTTCAGCAACGATTTCGTGACGTGACATTTTTTATTTATCGTTAAGTTAAAGTATAGATTGAAAAAGAGTAGGTATTTAAAACACTGGAGGCAATGATAAGCTAATAAAAAGCCGCATTTAACCGTAGGTGGGTCGCGGATGCGATTCAGGCTTTTAATATATATATTTTAAGATATAGCGGAAAACAGAGCAGGTGGGTCCTCTACTCGTATATGGTAAGAGAACACTGCCGGCTATGGACAACCGCGCCGTAGTTCACGCATAGGCTGTGTTGCCGATTTCTTACACCACTTAAGCGGTATTTTAAATGCCACCAATATCCTCACTGTCTCAGAGAAACACAGTAGAAGTACCGTTTCACGCTGAATATTCTATGAGCCTGTATCACTAGACACAGACTAGCCGGCCCAATAAGTGTGTCAGAATATGCTTTAGGATGCACCCACGGGTGACAAAGTAAATAAAGTGAATTGGTAAATAAAAATAGGTACATAGAACTAGGTCACCCAATACAACCATAATCCCTATTCTATGCAGTCGCACGCTCCGCATAAAGATTTCCCCTTAATGTAATTGTTAGCCCAATGAAATTGCGTGTCCTAATTGATGCCGTTTCCCATCGTGCGCCGGCCACGCGGCATCCTAAAACATTCAACTCAATAATTCACACACTAAACTAAACCATATCAACGGATGTTTAGGTCTATAATCACATATCCCTTTTAATCGCCATATATAGCCAATGGTAATGGCACTTAAAAAAATTAACTGCACCAAAGCTTTTCCTTTTGCGTTGTAATAGAATTCAAATTTGTATATATGCAATGAAAAATGTAAAGTTGTTAATTCAACTAGGGTGTATAATTTTTGTGCGTTGTTTCTAGTTCTTATGTCAGTGGAATAAAGTTTATCTTCGGGTAGTTGGAGATTTTATCCAGGGGGTGGATTGTGGAACGCGCATGCCGCGGGCGTCCGGCACACTCCCGAAACGACGGTCGGCGCGTGCGCACGTGTGTGTCGTGGCCTCTTCGCACTGCTGACAATTACGAACTTACTGAATAATAAGAAGTCTCTTACTGATTGATTCATAATCGAGGTTCTGATAACTTTAAAAGACAAAGTGACTTAATATAAATCTTGTAAAATTTGTTTACAAAACTGTGTGCTATGTGAAAATCTGATGTGAATTGTGAACTTGTGCTTGGAAATTGCGTATGAGACAAATTTAAGTTTTCCAACTTTTATAACTGTAAAAGTATCATGGAGTATCATAGACACATGGAAGCCTCTCATCAGCAGAACCAGTCAGGTCAATGGAACTACGGCTGGGGTGCACCAGCGCCTGCCCCACCACCTCCAGCATTACCGCCAGCACCAGCACAGAGGAATAAAAGAACACATTCTGAGAGCGAAGACGATGCTTTCTCTGAGGAAAGCAGCAAGGATGCTACGTAAGTTTCATGAGTTTTCCTTATAAGTTCTCATTTTATTATTCTACATCCGTGGGAGAGCCTTGCAGAAGCATATCCTAATGCACTAATTGGACCCGCCCGAAGGAAAACCACCGGCTCACGGAATACACAGCGTGAATTGGTATTTGTACTTGTTACGGTACTTCTACTGTATTTCGAATGAGGATATCGGTGGTTAAAAGTCAGCAACACAAGCATTGCGGTCTGTGTCGCGGTTATCCATGGGCGGCGGTATTCTCTTACCATATAGGAGACCCACCTGCAACTCATTTAAGATTCTTCTTCTGTTTTAATCTTTCCCTTTGCTTTATCTGACTTGTTTTGGATTTTTTCATTTGTATTGTATTTTATAGTATATATTTTTTTATTAAAACATGAAAGTAATATAGTCCTACCTTCTTAAAATGCATTATTTCTCTTTTGTTTTATCTCGTAATTCTTTTTAATGTATGTAAATTTTTATGTAACTTTGGTTAAAACTTTGGTTCATGGTTATCATTTGTATCTCGTTTTGAGCTGTCCTTATTATGTAAATTCATGCTGACACTGGCAAAATTATGACTGCTTGTCACAGAAGCCAAAAAAAGAAGAAGAAAAGTGTATATTAATATCAGTCATCTGATAAATTATATATAGTAGTAATGCCACAGAACTCCAACAACGATAAATAATCGCTACGACGTAGCACTCATTCAAATTTGACGTAGCTAACCAGTTTTTGTTTGCGAACTTATTTAAATATATTTATTCTGAGTCTAGACTTGAAACGACCTTGATTGAACTTTGTCGTAAAATATGTGATGAGGATTGCTTTACTTTCAAATGTTCTATTAACAAAAGTTATTCAAACATTCATAATGTAAAAAAAGGCTTTTTGCGTATTAAAATATTATTTTTGCATTTACAAAATCAACAATATTACTAATTGTGATTTTTTGACATTTTACCCTTATTCGACCTGTAGAATTATTATTAGTTATTTTGCTTAAAGTAATTTTAATTATTTTCCTAAGACTTATTTGATAACTTATAGAAGTCGAAAGGTAAATAATTTTAAAATATTATAACTTAAACTAAACATTTTTTTTAATCCCACATCATAAAAATAACAAATGTTTAAGTTAAACAACCTTTAAAATTAAGAGGTTTGAAAAATACATATAGACCAATATATGCATAAAATTTCATAAAAATTTATAAAGTCTCTTTGGATAAATTTGGTAACATACACCGCGACACGAATTTTTTATATAATAAATTCTTCCGCTAATAACATTTCAATATTTCAGCTCTCCTGGAGGTGACTCCTGTCAACTCATGACCCGTAAAAGAAGAAGAGGTGTAATCGAGAAAAAGAGGAGAGATAGAATAAACACCTCACTAACAGAACTGAAGAGATTGGTGCCTGCTGCTTGCGAGAAGCAAGGATCAGCGAAATTGGAAAAAGCTGAGATCCTACAACTAACAGTCGATCATTTGAAAATGTTACACGCCAAAGGTAAGAGTTCTGTATTATACGACTGCTTTATCATTGGAAGAAATAGCGTCATCAAGAGATTACAGGAATACGTAGTGTTGACATATATTTATTTATCTGTCATCGTAGTTCAATGAAAACTTTAATAGCTGTCTAATGTTTAAAAAATTAAAAAATATATTTTTAGTAATTCTCTAGAATTAATTATTTTAATTATATAAAGTATCAAAAGCATAAAAAAAATTTGATCTCTGGAAACGGCAAAAAGATTTATACCATTCACATTTGATTGTGCACTTGTATAAGTTATCTCATCTGTCTATGTCAATGCACATAATATTACGAAATCTTTTTTATTAATAAATACATAATAATAAAGATTCATTCAAAAATATAATAATTTATGATAATTTCCATACACATATATTAAAAAACTAATAGCTTATAGAAATTTTAATAATTATTACGCTGTATAACAGTACTGTTCAAGATACGACCATGTGCGTAAAAAGGCTTGCAAAAAATTGAACAAAAGGTTTCTTTCAAGACAGCTTTTGAGTATAAACATATGAAACTATTAAAAAACCCACAAAGTCCCACATATTCGTGATTCTAAATATAATACCAAAATTGTATGGGACCGTTACATCCGACAATTAATAAAACCTGTTCAAGTACCACATTTCCGTTTCCTTGTTAAATGTTTCGCAATAAATTACTTTTAGCGTATCTTACGTTCATTCAAACTTTACCGTTTTGAAAAGTAAGTAATACAAAGTTTTTGCTTCATTTATAACATTTCAAACTAAGTTCAGGCTGTGAAAACTTTAATATATATCTCTGAAAATAATGTTATATTTATAGCGTAAGGCTATATAACAACTTTACCCAACCGCGACCATGTAAGACTAGGGATATCCATGAGCGAAGGACTGCTTTTCCGAGGTGATCCTTCTGCTTGTTTGCCACCGTTTTTATGGTATAGCGGACAACGGAGAGGGTAAGATAACGATCCTATATGGTAAGAGAACACCGCTTTCTGTGTTGCGGTTACAGTACTTAAGACGCATTTTTAAGGGCCTCCGATATCCTTACTCACTCATCGAAATAGCAAAAGTACCATTTCACGCTGAGTATTCTGTAAGCCCGTGGTATCACTTCCGACATGCCAGCTCAGTGCATCCGCATATGCTTCAGCTTGGATCTCCCACGAGTGAAAACACATTTCCATTTTAACAAAATAAAAAACTAACACAGTACTGTTCTGAGTTAATTTTACATGCTTCGTCAGAATTAGCATATAAACGGCTCCGTTATCATTTATCAAAAGGGACCCGGTTCCCACGTTAGGCGGCAGGTGTCTGCTTTTTATACAGGAAACCAACACACCGTTCGCCCACACTTGCAGACCCGGAAATGTTTTGCAAATATTTCTCAATTGATAGTAATATAATATTCATGTAAATTCTTGAAGAACAACGTGGTAAAATATTTACAGTTTATAAAAATAGTTATATAGGACAAATAACTACTTTTATATACTTGAATATTAAATATAGTTATAATAAATTACTTTACTAAGTATCACTGCGGACCATGGTCTTTTGGAGCGAGCCATACGCTCGCCATGAAGTTGATTTTTAGCATGACTAGCGTAAAGGCGTCTCCTGCGAAACACGAACCTCAGCTTGGGCCGTCGGGGGGACAAAAGCGCTTGAACAGTAGGTCGGAAGCCTACCGGGGTGAGTCTGGTGACGTAGCTAGGTCCTCGCCTCTGTATCCGTATCCGGACGAGTCGGCGTAATTGGTTTTAACATATCTTTTACGAGAATATTTTACTTTAAATTTGAACGTTTATTGCAATTTAATTATACTATACTACACATATTTCTTACAATAGCGATAATCTTAGGAAGGGGACCGCTTATCCTAGGTAAATCTTCTTTCTTTTTTTATTCTATAGTGGGCAACGGCGCAAGTGGGTCACCTATAGGTTAAGAGAACACCGCCGCCCACGAACAACCGCGCCATAGTCCACGCATTGGTTGTGTTGCTGGCTTTTTACTCCGCTTAAGCGGCACTTTTAAGGGCCTCACTCACTCTGCAAAAAACAGTACAAGTACCGTTTCACGCTGAGTATTCTGCACGATTGCCTTCTAATTTTCATAAAAAAATAAAAATAAAGAATCTGGTTACTCCGTGCAGATAATTTACATGTACGTTATTAAAAGCTTCTATCTTGAATTTTCATAGTTTAAAAAGAATTTAATTTCCGTTATGGGTCTGATGACCTCAACATTTATAATGAAGAGGTCATGACTTCGTTTTTGCGGTTACGCCCGCGGATCTACGCTTCGAGAATTAACTGAAATTGTATTATTTTGTTGTATTGATTTAATTGAATAATATATGTCATTAATAATAATATATGTCAATTATATCATCAAATTATTCAATAAAAAATCAATAATATACGTCAGCAACACATACGCTTCCACAATAATAGATAATAATCGGAAGGTTTGTTTGTTAAAAATCTGACTATTGTGTAAAATAACACTGAAAGCCTTAATATTTCCATATTCTTTTTCTTGAAATCTAAACCAATGCTATTTGGAGACCTTCAAAAAAGACCGGAAACGTACCTGCAAACCAGCAGAATTTAGCCTCCTGATTTTGCCTTCCGATATTAATAAAAAAAAATTAAAAGCTTAAACCAAATGCATTTATACATGCCAGAGATTTTCAGATATAGAAACGAATATCAATTGACTCTATTAAAGATGCGCTTACCACAAAAGTGGACGATAATTAATAAGCCATAACCGCAGGTAGTTCCGGAGGTACGGACAAACGGACACCCACCTGGCGCTAACAAAAACCATACAAACAGGATATGATATGGATCTGCTATTGCCTTTTGATAGGAAATGAGGGATTAGTGTTTTTGATTATGTTAAAGGTGTAATAGGACTTAGTTCTTTGAAGTGATATAGTATTGTGTTTAAATATATATATATTTTTTCCCATGGGAGAGCCATGCTGAAGCTGATATACGCACTTATTGGGCCGGCTGGTCTGAAGTGATACCACGCACTCACACAATACTCAACATGAAATGGTAGTTTTACTTATACTTCTATGTTTTGCTAAATGAATTAGGATATTGGAGGCCCTTTAAAATGCTGCTAAAACGGCGTAAAAAGCCGATAACACAACCAATGCGCAGAGTTTGGCGTGTCCGTGGGCGGCGGTGTTCTCTAACCATACAGAAGAACCAATTGCCCCGTAGTCCGCTATATAATAAAAAATAATAGTCAATACTCATAACTTTAAGGTGAGGTTTTTCCTGTTTGAATCTATAGGATATAAAATCAAAAATTATTTCCATTCCTAGAAATCTTTTGAAAATATAGGCATTGGAATTTTGTATGAATTAGCGAATAATGGTCGAGGCATGGTAAGTGGTCCAAAGAAACCAAAAACGCCTGAAAATATTTAAAATTGTCAAACATAACAATTGCCTATACTTAACAAACGTCGAGACAAATGTTTTATGTAATGAAAACTGTAAATAAATGGTCTTCCGCCCATGGACACACCTAGCCTCTACTAGGCTTCGGGAGCGTTGCCGGCCTTTCAGGTATACATACGTCCTTTTTAAAAGGTCCCTAAGTGAGTTGTGGTGCGCGGCATAAAATGCCTTAAAAAGCTGAACAAATGTGATACAGATACAGATGAAACTGAAAATATTTTTCTTCATTTTTTTCAATACATACAAACAATCAAATCTTTTCCTTTTTTGTATTTTAATATAGATATCAAATATTGACCAGCAAATAGACCCCAAGATTTTCTTCATATTGGTATAGTATTAAAACAATAATCAATTCAATGTGTAGAAATAACAATGTGAATCAATAAGATAAGTTATCAGAGTATAGGGTAGCGTGGGAATGGTACCCCGATAGCTATCCCAGTATTCGGAGGGCCGACCCTCCCTGTACAATACAGTATTAACCATTATGCAAAACAATTTTCTCATATTGTCGATATGACTTGGGGTCTAAATCACATTACTATATAGGCTTCAGCCTATAAGTCCTTCAGACTCGTTGAGTCGTCTAGTAAGCTATCGTGAAGTCAGAGGTACCGAGTTCGAACTCTGTTCCGAAAAATAAAATATTTATTCGCTCTTTAAAAATGCTTGGTAGTGGCCGGTCTTAATTCTGTCTTAGACATAGGAAACACATGCTGATGCACTAATTCGATCAGCTCGTCGAAAATAATACCACAGGCTTACAGATTACTAGTGAAACAGTTATATTGTGTTTCACGAATGTATGATATCGGACGCCCTTGAAATTATACCGATAAAGCGGCGTAAAAAGACACTAACACAACCTAAACGTGACTTGTGGCGGGGTTACCTTGCGCTGATCTCTAACAATATAGGAAACCCGCCTGCAGTTACAAAATATACAATAAAAAATATAGTTTTAGATGAAACATGTTGAAATTTGCCGCGTACAATTGACAGATTTCTAATTAAATTATTATGTAATACGGAATTTTTGAAGAAGCCGTATAAATTATATAAAATGTACGTCAATCGTCAGGATTTTTTTTAAATTGTCAAAAACCCATATAATGCTCAAGCCTCTAGTCTATAATCTATATCCCCACACCGTCATCACGTGTCCTTTGTTGTCTGTGACAAACGGAAGCGTCGAACTCTTTACCTGCGAAGAAAAAAAAAGAATATAATGACGCGTACTTTCGATCCATAAGTTTGACGTGTTTTTTATGGTATTATAGCTCCTAAGCGGATAGAATAAATTTGATGATGAGAAATATAAAATTTTCTATTTTTAAGAGTAATTTTAACATCTCTATTTGTTTGTTGCTCTATCCCATATTAGTAGACTGTTATTAATGCCGAATTTTTGTTTGAAAGACACGTCCGAGAGATTCATTTATTTGGTTCCTATCTATCATATCACATACCCGTCGGAGAGAGCCACCTGTGAGAGAGTCATGTTATAGTATATGTTCGCGCACTAATAGGCTCGTTCGACGCCCTTCCAGAGACCGAATAAATTAGAAAATTGAATTACACTTGTTCGGAGCGGAATCAAACCCGACATCTCTCGCTTCATTTTATAAATTCTTATTTGGTAAGAGAAAAACATGCGTCTAATTCCGAGCATTAATTGTGTTACCAGCTTTTTACGCCGCTTAATCGAAACACAGTACAAGCACCGCTTCACGCTGAGTATTCTGTGAGACCGTGGTATTACTTCGGACGAGCCGGACCAATTAGTGCGTCAGCATATGCTTCAATATAGCTCTCCCTCGACAGTATTAAGATACTCGCCTGGCCACTGTCAAGTCCTTCCTGAGACCTAATAAATAATAAATTAAATTATAATTGTCCGAACCGGGATTCGAACTCAATACCTCTCGCTTCGTGGTACACTTTTTACTACACTTTTTCTACGATTCTCTCAAAGTTTCAGTTTTGTAAGTAGTTTGAAGACAAACATTTTTATACAAAATATTTAAGTCGAAAAGGGTAGAATTTGTAAATTACGTTTTTAAACTAGTTTCCTGCCCTCTTGCCCTGGTTTACCAACCCTTACAAGTATAGCGGATCTTATTAAAAAAATTTAACCTCTATCCGGAAGATTGCCGGAAAGGGTTCCCGTTACTATATCTCTCTCTCTCATTCGCTGTGATTGCATCCTCCATCTCCCTCTACTTGTTGCAGAAGAAAGGGTACTTATAAAGGGTGAATCTGAAAGGGAAGAATACTTTTTGTTTTCGTAAAAAGATTTTGTGAACGCCTCAACGCGAACCAACATCTGCGCCGTAGACACTAGTCATTTTTGTCTGGACTCATACAAAACTGGTTTAAAATAGCGATTGTAACAGTATACCACAGACTTTATAAAGATCTGTCCTCCTAATTTTATATTGTTTGCAGCTTACAAATAAAAAGTTCAGTCTAAGGTCAGTTTAAACAAGTAACCAAGCCTCTGAGAGCCTCGTAGCTTAATGGGTTCCATGTAGCAAGAGGTATCGGGTTCGAATCGAATCGGGTCCGTACAGTTAGAATTTAATTTATTGTTACTCATTAATTAACTTCTTCACAAGCACTTTTCAAACAAACTATTGTAAATTTGATTATTAAAAAAAATTCAACCCCATAAGTTTATCGTTCGTTCATCTAGTATAGGTATATATTCCGAACCAAAGGTAGCTTTATTAATAATTGTACTTCGACTTGCAAAAGTGACCCTTATTATTTGAATAAATGCTTATTTGATTTTGATCCAGAAATGACCCTCTATACCAGCACCAAGTAAAGATTTATGGAAAAGTATTAAACCATATTATATACTTAGATAAATATTCTGCATACCTCCTCCATGGAGGTCCAAAGGGAGCCTATGTCCAGCAGTGGACGTCTTACCGTTGAAATGATGATGATAATGATAGATCCTTGTATAATAAGGTTACTTATTACTGTTACTAACTGTTCATCAACACGCCCAGATATGAGAAGATCAATCAAGGAAATTAACTGGGTTAAATTTCTATGATTTTCAATGTTTTGTAAATGGAAATGAAAATATTATCCTCCAAATCTATCGTGCATTTTCTTCATGGAATTCTTATACTTCTCTCATTGTTCCAGGTCTGGACACACTTGCATATGATCCTCAGAGATACGCCATGGATTACCACAGCATCGGTTTCCGGGAGTGTGCAGCGGAAGTGGCCAGGTATCTAGTCAGCTGCGAGGGCTTGGACATTCAGGATCCGTTACGTCTCCGACTGATGAGCCATCTCCAATGCTTTGCCGCACAACGGGAACTAGCAGCAAAATCAGCAAACTGGGGTTATCCCCAATACCCACCTGTCCAGCATTCTGGCTACACCAGCCAAGAGCCATCAACATCTACATCTTCAATTCCCGTTCCCACGGCAGTTGCAGCCCCTTTAACAGCCGCTCCAAGTTACCCCCACTACCCACCAGCACCACCAGTGCCCCCAGGTCCTCCAGCTCCCCCCGGACCCCACCCAGCACCCACAGCACCCCATTACCCCGCCCCCTATCCCCATCATCCCCCACACCATCAATATTCACAGAACAGCTCGAAGCCTTACAGGCCATGGGGTGCTGAGTTGGCGTATTAATATTCTATGAAAATTTAAGCTGTGGTAAAAGGAAAAATTATATAAGTTTTACGAAAAACTTAATGAACAAAGTCATTTATTTTGAAAAAGACAGTAGGTACAAATATTTAATATTTTTAAGTTTTACAAAATTACTATATTTAAGATTGTTTACCTATAAAAACTATATAGCACGTCGTTTTTGAGTATAAAATTGTATTTTTTTAAATGAAAACGGTGGCAAGGGAGACGAAAGAACACCTAGAACAAGCGGTCCTCCACCCATCGACACCCTCAGTGCTTGCAGGGTCACGGATGCGTTGTTGGAGCTTTTATTGAATGTCCTAGTCGTATTGGTTTGGAAATACCTGTGCAGGCAGCTGATTCCACAGGGCGGTGGTGAGAACTAGAGAAGAATTAATGAAAAAACGATAAAATAGGATTTTCCTTGTAATTTATGAATAATTTTCAAGAAATTTTAAATTACTGCGAAGTAATTTTCAAGTAAAACATTTGATTATAACCGCATACAATTTAATAAGAATATATTTTATATAATATATCAAATGATGAGTAATTCAGTTACTAAAATCGTTAATTATTTTAATGCAACATAGGTATAAATAACTTAGAATAAAGGAAACAATTCAATCCATGTATGAATTATTGTAATTATGTGAATTGTTTTATGAAAACGGTTGTCAACGAGCTGGAGGCTCACCTTCAAACAAAACATTTTAAGTCCGGCAACGCTACTGTGGCCCGAGAAGGACTAGAGGTGTAGTCAAAGTCAAAAATTCTTTATTTCCTAGAATTTAAAAGTTACTTTGAATCGTCAACATAGTATGAACATTGAGAACAATTATCGTTTATCCCAGGTGAGCCTTATGCGTGTTTGTCTAACAATTTTCATATTTAGACGTTATTATAATATCAATCAAAATTTGTATTAGAATACATACTTATTGACTTATATTTTTATCATAAAACTCAACAATTTCAGGTATTTCAAATTTTTAAGTGTACTATCAAACATAATATAGCCGTGTTACAAGATCTCAGAGTTTATACCAAAATTATTAAGACTGTTATAAATTAAGTTGTGTGATACATGAATATTATATAAAATAGATTTATGTCATTGTGGACCAAAAATAAGCTTTAACTGTGCCTTAGAGCTTTTATCTTGGTTGTGAAGAGTTTGTACGAACCTTTTTAGTCATTGACATTAGTCAAATCTTAGTGACAGATGATATGACATGCTGTCTATGTAAGTTGTCAACACGTCAACAAAGTCAAAATAGAATTTACATACAATCTTTAGATATGTAACATTAGATTATGAGACGTATTTTAATATTTTCGCTAGAATTTTTAAATCAACAATTTTTTCTCTTTAATTACATAAATAATTATAATTAAACAGAAGTCTAAGATTTGATTAATGCCTATTTTCAATAACTGTAACTAAAAGAAGCAATTATATTCTAAACTGTGAGTATATTTTTATAAGATTTATACAATTGTAAATTTGTAAATACAGATTGAGTAATAAATTATTTTAAATTGATTCAAGTATCATTTTATCCTGTGAGGAATAATATACCTGACAATAATCCATTATCCGAATGATAGTGTTCTTAATATGGGTAATTTAAGCAGTATTATGGGAGGTATAATAAGAATAGTGACATGACAATTTACACGGTGCTAAGTGAAACGCGTTGTCCAATATAGGACTATATAGTGGACCTCCGTAGATACCCATTGCCCGACCCAGGAGACATAATACTGTTAATTATTTAGAGTAGAAAAATAACCGTAAAAAGCCGGCAACACAACCAATGCGCGGACTGTGGCGCGGTTGTTAATGGGCAGCGGAGTTCTCTTACCATAAAGTGGACCCGCCTGCGCGATATACCATACAGGTTCAAGTATGACTTGAGTATTCAATGAATCCGTGGTAACACTTCGGAAAAGCTGACACAATTGATGCGTTAGCATATGCTTTAGCATGGCTCTTCCACGGCCGGGATAGTATGAAAACGCTGGTCCGGCCACTGTCAAACCCTTCCATAGACCGAATAAGTTACATATTAAATTATAATTGTCCAGACCAGGATTCGTCCCGATACCTCTCGCTTCGTGACTTATTAAACCATTTAGTTACGTGGCTCTCAATACTTACACACACATATTGTATCACAAATGCGAACGACACAAGACACGCACACGAACGCATAAAAAATGACATTTTAGCACCCCAAGTTCCTACGGAAGTAAGGAGAGCGTGTGTTATGGCCGTACGTGCAAGAGGGACGGGTGTGAGAAATGCAAGGGAAGTTATATCCCATACGAGCAGCGGAGTGGGACGATGTTGGACATCTGGTAGGGTGGGTCACTGTAACACCTGTGCCATTTCAAGTTCTGCGGTCTAGTACCATTTAATGCGGAAAGGCGATTCTAGTAAGAAAGTCAATGCTTAAAATTGTAAACAAATCTATTTGGTCGTGACGTGGTACAACGTCCGAAATGATACCACGGACTCACAGAATAATCAGCGTAAATCGGTAATTGTATTTGAAACGGTACTTTAAGTGTGTTTTGCTGAGTTAGAGAGAATATCTGAAGCTCCCAAAATTGCCTCTTAATTGGCGTGATTGTACCATATAGGAGAGCCACCTGCTCCGTTGTCCGCTATAGAATAAAAAAAATTAAAACAAACATTTCGGGCTGGATTGTCCAGAGTAAAAGTGTAAAACAAGAAGAAGGCATTATTTGAACAGAGTAATAAAAATATTTAAAGTGCCTCTCTTAGAACTACAGGCAATCACTCAAATTTTGAAAGAAAATATATTTCATAGCAGTTAATCTGTATACACATACATATCCATAAAAGAATCTGTCTCGAGAAACACTTTTGCAACATACCGCACTTGGCTACAAAAAAAAATTAAAGTCGTTTTACAAAATAAAATCCATGAAATAGGAGAGTTACCCCAAGCGAGGTGACATATTTTCTTCAATAACTTGTCGTTCAACAAAAGGGTTCAATCGTTGTTGTTGTAACTGGTAAAACAAGTTTTAAGAATTGAAGGGTTATATTTTCTAAACATTTTCCGATCATTAAAAATACTTTTTTTTATATATCGCAAAATGGGTCATTTATTGTTCTGAAAGTATATATTTAGATAATCTGTATTAAAAAATAGTTTTTTACAGCGGGATTATGTTTGAAACATTATTCACTCAAATTGGTACATAGGCGATGGGATAGTAGGAGAAAAATCCAAAAAACGCGTAGGAGAGCCATACTGGCGCAAGTCATACTGACTCATCGGAATTGATACCATGGACTCACAGGATACCAGTGTGAAATTGTACTGTGTTTAGCTGAGTGAGTAAGGATATCGGAGTTTCTTGAAATTGTGCCACTTAAGCGGCGTAAAAAGCCGGCAACACAAACAAAGCAAGAATTGTGGCGCGGTTGTAAGCGGGCGGCTGTGATATACCATAGATACGACCTTCTCCTATCCCGCTACAGCATAGAAAAAATACGAATTAATTCGTCTTTGTGAAGGTAGGCAGAAAGCATACAGTTTTATCAACGAAATTTACGCATTAATTTCTACATCACACCCAACAATTACAAATTTCCTTCTGAATCTGCAGTACATTCATAAGACCTTCATTGAAGCCAAATTTTAATAAAAATATTTGACTTTGACTTTAACATTTTTAAGACACTAGCCTGGCCGTTGACCCTTCCAAAGATCTAATATAAATTACAAATAATTGAAAAATTTCTATGCGCACCGGGATTTGAACCCGTTATCCTTATAAAACCATTTATCTTCGAGGCTCTTACCGGAGCCCTCTTAAGTTGTATCACTTCACATATGTATCATCATCATCATCATCAGCCCATTCAAGTCCACTGCTGGACATAGGCCTCCCCTAAAGACGCTTGGTCA
>DWCF01002016.1:0-26338 GCA_018230265.1 Delias oraia | reverse complement strand
GGGAGAGGCCTATGTCCAGCAGTGGACGTCTTACGGCTGAAATGATGATGATGGTAATTTAATTTATTATTTATTCGGTCCCTGGAAGGGCTTGACAGTGGTTGGGTGAGTGTCTTAATAATGTCGCACCCACGAGAGAGCCATGCTAACGTACTAATTGGGCCGGCTCGTCCGAAATGATACCACGTGCTCACATAATACTCAGCGTGAATCGGTACTCATACTGTGTTTCGCAGACTGAGTGAGGATATCGGAGGCCCTTAAAAGTGCCGCTTAAGCCGCGTAAAAAGCCGGCAAATCAACCAATACGCGGGCTGTGGCGCGGTTGTTCATGGGCGGCGGTGTTCCCTTACCATATAGATAGGAGACCCACCTGCTCCGTTGTCCGCTATAGAATAAAAAAAACAATTGTAATAAGCAGATTCCACTCTTGCATGTTAATATAAGATAAGTAGGTATTTTATTTTGTTTTTATCTGATAAGTGATACATTTTTTATAATTTATTAGGTACGATAAACAATACCAAAGTAGCGAAGTTAATAAAAACAAAGTAGCGAAGATATAACAAACTTCTTCAATTTATAAATAAGGTTAAAATTAAGGATTAAATAATAGTAAAGGTGTGGAGAGAAAAGATATTTTTTATATGTACCTATATTATATGTATGTTAAGATAATTAATTATTGAACATAGATAACAGAATATTATAAGCAATTTTTAATTATAAGTATGGATAAAACAACAAAAATGAATCACACATCGTATTGAAATCTTTAAAAAAAAAAACCGAAACTGAAACCATACGATACGTATTATTTTGTTATAATTAGGGAGATTGGTATGTGGGCGCGGCGAACGCGGCAGCTTGTCAGGGCGGGGTCTCCAAACCCCGCGTGCTGTCATTGGTCCAGCCCAGCCGCCTTCCGCCCCACTCCAAACCCAGTCACGCGGCCGTAGCAGAGCCAAACCGCTACCAGTCTGCGGTGGTACGCGACGCGTGACAAGCAAAACAGTGCAGTGTTATACAGTGAGTGTGCAATGCTGGGACTCTGCCCGAGAGATGGTGAACTACGTTAACTCAGTGGCCATGTACCAAGGCAAGGGTGGGCAGTACGCGGGCAGCTGGTACGGCTGGCAGTGCCAGAACGTCGAGGAACAACAGTGGTCTGGGTGGAATGGAGCAGCAGTACCAGCGGCGCAATGGCCGGTGGATCCTCATCACTTCAAACGGGAACCGGGGGAACGTGATATGGCGGAAATGCCCTCGCCTGCTCGTGGGGACCTGGCTAGCCCCGGACAAAACTCCCCCGGCTCAAGGCCCTCACAGCCCCCGGCACAGCCGCGCTCGCCCTATGAGTGGATGAAGAAACCCAGCTACCAGTCACAGCCGACTCCAGGTATTTCATAACTACGGGTGTTTTATTAACGTTTCTAAAATAAACAAACAAACATTCTCCACATGTGAAATGCATATTTTAGTTATTACACTAGCAAGAACTAATTGTCAATTCACTTCTGAGGGTAAGTGTTTTATGTACCTTCCATTAAAAGACTTATTAATAATCAATAATTATAATAACTATAATTAATAATAATAATTATAAAAGACAACTTATTAATAATTGCGAAACAGGGATTAATAAGTATTATTATAAATGTAAATAAATATAAGTAAATGTCTGGAAGATAATCTTACCGTCGGCATATAATTGCCACGCGCGGCAAAAATAAATAAAAATTTATTTTGGCAACAAGATAATACGGACCAATACAATTTGCCTAAAGCTTGGTTTTATATTGGCACATACAATTAGTTGCCATAGTCACTACAAAAGGAAACTACTCCAAACAGATTAAAATTCAACAATAACCAATATGTACTTATGGTACTATTATAACATGATTGGGTAGGGACAGATTTACAGCATCCGTCTACATCTTATTTATATATTTCCTAATTAATTGATCTCAATATATATTCGAAATTTATTACAATAAGTCTTTCTTTATGTTTTTGTCTTTGAAGGTAATTAAGTATAATAAAAACAAATATTTATGAAGGTAATTTCGTTCTAATGAAGAATTTAATACTAACCCGTTAATAGTGATCTGGTTCGTACGACTCGTTCAATCAATCGGTTCAATTTCGTTCAATAGAAAGTAAATAAACAATGGCAGACATCTTGATCATTAACTCGAAAGGAGAATTTTATTAATTTATAATATTACATTTATAAAAATTTGTATACCTACCTTTCATACTATTTTGTTTGAGTGGTACTTATTTTTTAAAATAATAGGATAAATATTTTATTAAACAGTTTTATTTTAATAAAAATGTGATACAGGCATATAAAAACAATAAGTTCTTTAATATTACACAAACCAATTCAATAAAAGTTTGATGTTTGTAATTGTCATACATCATCATTTTTGTACTCGAATAATCATGTATCCTACAATTTTAATAAATATAATAATATTTTATTATATTATTAATAATATATTAATTTATATTAAATGATACATATAATAGACATTTTTTTAAAAGTAGACTATTATCAATTGTTTATCCATTGTGTCAGCTACTTTCATTTCGTAAATAATGAAAATATTTACCCTTTTGAATTATTAAAAGAAACCCTGTCTTTGTTATATAAATCTTTCTTTGTTAACCGTTTGGGTCTTTTGTGTGTTAATTTGTGTAAGTGTGTACAACCTACTTAATGCAATGAGCATATCTCTTTTAAAGACATTGAAAGGGATACAAAACCTTTCATAGGTAGCCGTTATGTATGTTAGTCGTTGTCAACGGCGTTCATTGTTCAAACTTATCCATCTTTGGGGTGTTTTTAAGGCATTTTGTGCCGCGCACCATTATCAGGGATTAACCGCCTGTAGTGACATTTCCGAACCAATACGACTTTTGGACCTATCCGACTAACATACATACCTATCCCAAAAAAGTCGGCACAGACCCGCGCTCGGAGGTTGGAGGTGCTGGTGGGAAGTGCTGCCGTGCCGTTAATAGATCGTTTAGCCTAAGTGAGCCTTAAGGAAAAATTAAGAAACGTAATTCTTAAATTTATTTGAAAAAAAAAATAGATTTTTCTCCAATTTACTCATACCTACACTAACCTACATACACTACATACTACATACATACCTAAGAAATATACTAACTGATCTGGCAAACGTCTTTTCAAAATTATTAGAGACTGCGTTTTGTTTTTTTTATATAAAAAAAACGCTTATTGTGACGTAACTATGAGAAATATAAAAATGTCTATTTTGTAGATGTTCTCATAGTAATAATTCAACATTTAGTTCTAAAATCAACAGTATACACATCGCACAGGAAGCGAGGAATTTTAGCTCGTTTCGTAAGTAACATGTAATTACTAAGGCGTTTAAAAAAATCACTAAATGTATAAAACTAAATACATAAAAAGCCGGCGACACAACCTCTGCGTTGGGTATTATTGCGGTTGTCAATGTGGTTCGCTATACCATTAATATAAAATCTAGCCTGTTAACTGGATAATGTAGCTTTCTAATGGTGAAAGATCTTTTGAAATCAATCAAGCATTCGGAGCATATTCAAACAACAAAAATAAATTGAATGAAATCGTCCACTATGTTACGAATGACGTCATATTACGAACTGTTTAATGGCGGTGTTCTTTGTTTTGGTATAATCTGTGGTTATTTGTCATATAGACGTAAAATCTGTAAAAAGGTAAAATACGTACAATAACAAAATTAAGAGGAAATTTAATCTTCAAATTGAAACAGCCAAAAACAATTCTGAGGAAGGTCGACAAGATAAGCCGATGTGCCGTGTCAAATTGGCGACTCTTTGTTCTCTGAGGTTCTCGATTCTACACCCTATTGTCTATTATTATAAACATTGTAAGTTATTTACGACAAGTAGTTAGTGGAAAGTGATATTAACTGTTAAGCTGGTTTAACAAGAACTAATCGGTTTTCCAAATGGAAACAATTTTATATAATCCCCGTTACAAGAAAAAGCCAAATTCCTTAATTAAAAGATTTTTACTTGGCTACATATGGCGTTACGCAAGTTTATTTTAAACGTTGATGGCAATATATTGGTAATCCTAGTAATAAACGGGAAAGTTTGTTAATACTAACTATGGATTTATTCTTACACGGAAACGACTGAATATATTTTAATGAAATTTTGCAATAACATAGCTCGTACATCAAAATAACACATAGGCTATGATTTATTTTGTAAATGGACCGAAATGTAATAAGAAATGTCATGTAAGTCGGACGCGGTAGGCGGCATACTGGGCAAGACGTCTGCCGAGTCCACTAGTATCTGTATTTCTTTTTTTATAATCGTATATTAAAACACTATACAGGTCGTACTATAATGAAGCTTTTTTATCGCAATATTCTCACTAAGTTGGTTGTTTCTCAATGGTAATGTGAGCACGTGATGTAACTTCGGACCAGCCAGGCCAAGAAAAATAAATAATTATATTACATATATGTACCAAGGTGGTTATTATTTTTAATTGAAGTAATACAACTATTGTGTCAAGAAGCTTGTATCGATGTGTGATGGTTGAGAATGTGGCCACAATCCCATCTTCCTCAGATGGGGAGATGAAATAAAAATAAGGGGAAATACTTAAACATATAACTACTACACACGAAGCCAACAAAGCTAGGTAATATAATTCTCAAACACCTTTGACCTACACATATAATACAACGGCCGATATGGTTTATCCAAGTCTAATATTATTTATTTATTTTTCATGAACCTGCTATGATGAAGGAATGGTTCAGGGTATGTAAATTATCATATAAGATTCATACCAACACTTTCCTATCAAAATATAGTTTCAAAAACCTAGTAGGAATACTTTAAACTTGGGTGTATTATAATTTATACATAATACTTACTCGCTGAGCGAGTGAGGAAATTGGAGGAAGTTAAAGCACCATTAACACATCCAAAGCACGGATTGTAGTGCAATTTTTTTATAGTATAGCGGACAACGGAGCAGGTTGACACGGGCGGCGTTCTCTTTTACGGTAAGAGAACACCGCTGCCCATCACCAACCGCGCATTGGTTGTGTTGCCGGCTTTTTTACGCCACTCAAGCTGCATATTTAAGGGCCTCCTATATCCTTACTAACTCGGCGAAACCCAGTACAAGTATCATTTCACGTTGACTATTCTGTGAGGCCGTGGTATCACTTCGGCGTAAGCCAATACGCGGACTGTGGCCATGTTGGCCATGGGCGACGGTGATCTCTTAACATAGACGCCTGCTCTGTTATCGTGTCTGCTACAATATATCCAAGAACCACAATCTATAACAGCGTTTTGTATGCAATTACATGGATAACATTATTTCGCGCTTAGCGCAAATGTTTTAACGTGTGCCTGGGGAGATGGTGTGAACAATTAATCCGGGGATTCCGGGATGGGAGGGGCGGCTCCCGGCGACAATCACGGGGAACGGCGCCCCGGGGACTGGAACAACTAAAGTCTTTGCGAACTTCGCCCGGAACTCTGATTGTACTTAGCTCTCGTCTTATTTAGTGCACTTTATCCGTGCATTTTGTCACGATTCATTGTTACGCGGTTACACGACTCTTTGCTACATTTCCTTTAAATAGTATATATTTAGTAGTATAGACTCGCTAAGTCAAACCTTAAGTCGTTAAAACTTTATTTAAACCATTAGTTAAAACCTTCCAATCAAAAAATGTTTTGTTCCCTTTCCTTCAAACTCCAAAACTTCATTACTTGAAATCTCAACCCTCTACTAGTTGAAGTAATAAGTGCCTCTAAGCCATTTTCCTAAATATTTTCCTTCCACAACTGAAATAATTAAACCGAACAAGCAATGTTTTATGTAAAATATTACCTGGACATTTCGAATAAATGTAAATTATCAACTTTCACCTACAATGTAACTACAACATTGTCTTAGAAAGCAATTTGCAAATATACAATATTTTTTTAAAATTCTATAGCGGACAACAACCGAACCGGTGGGTCTCCTATATGGTAAGAAAACACAACCAAGGCGTGAACAGTGGCGCGGTTAGTGATGGGTGGCGGGGTTCTCATACCATATAGGAGATCCAAGTACTCCTTTGTCCGCTATACCACAAAATAAGTTGTTAGTTTTTCAAAATAATCTTAAATTTTATTTTATAATTAAATTTTTCAATATTTAGCTCAAGACTCTTGGTTGACAAAGAAATTTTCTTCTGAATCCGTATTGTCAATTGCTATTTTTTGTTTTGGTACAAAGACATTGTTATTTCCAACCAACAATTATGTATAAATACACAATTCAATATCACGCCATTGTATCACAGCCCCGTCTGGCCGGCTCTTGTATGTGTATCTTTGTCTATTTGTTTTTAGTGTTTGCACAAACCATTTCATGGAAATAATTCTCCGTGTGACATTCATTCAGGAGGACTACGCGTGACGACACCAACCGACGCTTGTCAACGCATTTTCATAATTTACAACTGTCAATTGTCAGTTTGCATAGAAAGTGTTAAATGTCGTGGCGCGAAAGCCGCAGGGAGGCTAAAAAAATTCAGAAGCGGACAGTAGACAATAATCTTTGTAATGACTGCCGGAAACTGTAAGATTCTTAAGACGTTTTGTTGTTTACCCAAAATTGTTTATCGGTTAATTATGCGATTTGTTCGGAGCCAATACGTCAATCTGGGAAGTTAACGATCTGGTCTATTGTTTTGGTCGTTTTGGTTTATCTTTGTTGGTCGCGTCTCTTTTTGTAGAAAATAATTAATCATAGATGTGGGAAAGCCTTGCAGCAGCTTTAAATTTTGCCTTTGCTAGTATTAGGTAATTCCTACAGGAGTGATTATACTAATTATCTATTGTTGTACCATAGTTAAGCATTGTTGCCTTATATTATACAGGTGTAAAGCAGTTCATACCTGTGTAGTATCAATACCGTACGGACTGTAAACTGAAGGATTTTAGAATCCCATTAATTTTGGCGCCTAGCTGACGTCACAGTTTTAGTTAGAGCCCAACGATAAATACATAAGCAAACCCTATTTGGGTTAAAATTTCAATAACAGTTATTAATGAATTTATCAATGAAATAAATATACCACCTTATAATTACTACTAAGCAGAAGGATTTTAAATGTTTTATTTCGTTTTTCCAATAAATTCACCACAGCAAGAAAGCATACATATTATTAAAAGGGGTAGTTTAACCAAAACCGTTAAATAGGAATAAATACAATAAAAAATCTTAAGTCATTTGTGTTAAATGAAGGTAGTACATTCGCTTAACCAGAGTGAGTTTGCAATAGCTTCTCAAAAGCTTGTTTTTGCTTCTAGAACACCAATGTCTATACCAGTATCTACTGCCGTGCCAATGGCTTTTGTTTCAGATCTTAAGAATTCTCGCAAACGTGTCAACTGACTTCAAATTAATAATGGCTGTGTAGGTTTTTTTATGTGTTGTAGGTAAGCCAAGATTTTTTTTAAACGGAAACGGTGGCAAAAGCAGGAGGTGCACTTAGGGTAAGTCCAGTCCTTGTCATGTGAGACGTTTCCTCCGCATGGACACCCATAGATCTTGCAAGGCCGCGGTTGCGGTTTTTTGAAGGTTCCCAAATTGGAAATAGACCTGCTGGCAGCTGATTCCACAGAGTGGTGGTGCGTGGCACAAAATGCCTTAAAAACGCTCAGTTGTGGGTGGACAAACATTGAGGTGATGACGATGAAACTTTCTGTTCTGCATCGGTGTTTGACAATTAAATTAACCTAATAATGCAATCCAAACATGCCCCGTGCTTTATCATGCTTTGGCTGTTGGACTCTACTAAGACTCGCAACCATATGAACCGCTAACGAGTGCGGTGCGCGTGAACTATTAAAGATATGTGAATCACTACGCCAAATCTGAGAGCATCGATGGAGTGGGAGAATCAGTTCAGATTGTTGCAATTCCCACTCAAGTCGCAGCGCGCGGCGGCGGTATCAGCCGCGCCTCGTCCATCAAAAGGGCATTAGGGGCTTAGAGGCCGCGATACGCGCCACAAAGACGCCGCTATCGCGATTACCGAACGATTTCCAACTGCAGTGCACCGACAAAGCGTCGCTGATAACAACCGAAAAAGCAATGTTCGATGGGCGTACAACCGCCGACACGTGTAATCCGTTCCTACACGACTGCTAACTTCACGCCGTGAATCTTATCGCTCATGTCGGTCGTACGATTGGTAGGTACGCAATGACTGATCTATGTTTGCAATCTCATATTGGTGAATAGTGTCAGCCTGAAGGCTGAACTCCGATTCTCGACGCTCTGGCCATCAGCGAGAAACTATACCAAAAAAGTTTTTCTAGCTGATCCCGGCAATTTATGCGCAAGACTCATCTAGGATAAGCACGTCCTCCATCCATGGACACCCCCGCACGTTTTCAGAATAAGAACTTACAATATTTTTTCGTTTTAATTTTTTTTATTCGTGCAGCTGATTCCAGCTTCAGCTCAGTAGAATAGAATGCACAGGTCAAATGTCTTTAAACCACTAAGTTTTAAAACGGCAAACATCGATGTGATATATGAAACCTGGTCCATCGATGTTCGATGAAATTCAGCTGCGGATATTAATCATAAATGATAAATAAATAAATGATAAATGTGAGAGAAGCTATACCGGCCACACTTTATATTTATAAAGTCTATACTAACTATTCTTTATTAAATTTAAGATATTTTGACAGGTCCTATTACAAATAAGGTTAATGATTCATAAGAAATCTCTGGACTCAATAGATGCACTACGGAACACTATTTGGGCGTGATCTATCTTAATTTAACGAACTATTTAGCCCATGTATGTTAGACACGACTTGAAATATATCGTTAATAATTATATAATTAACTATTAATATTAATTCAAATGTATTTATTTAATATTTCAGTGATAATTGCATAGATAACACATTATCTATGAAATATGTTTGTCTATGACGCCTCTATAACACGGACTTCGGCTTTCGGTTTTCAATTGGTCCTTGGGATAAAATTGTGGTTCATGATTATTAATAGTAAATCTCCCTTTAAATTTTATTTATATTCTTTCTCGATTCTCTGTCGTTATTAATGTTAAAATTTTACTGACATTGGCAAAATAATAACCGCTGGTCATAGGAGGAAAAAATAAGAACCTTGCAATTATTTTTATGGTAACGGAACATCGCCGCCCATGGACAAACGCGCTACAGACCGCGCTTTGGTTGTGTGGCATGCTTTTTACACCGCTTAAGTTGCATTTTTAAAGGACCTCCGATATCCTCACTCACTTAGCGAAACAGTAGAAGTACCGTTTCAAGTACAACTAGCATTTCACGCTGAGTATTCTTTGAGCCCGATAACAGATGACAGATTACTTCGCTCGAGCAGGCCCAATGAGTGCGTCAGCATATGCTTTAGCATTGTTCTCTCACGGATGTAACAGTATTAAGTTCGCCCGCGGCCACCATCAAGTCTGAAAAACAGTTAAACTGTCCGGACCTGGATTCGAATCAGATACCTCTCGCTTAATGGTAGATTTTTAAAACCACTTAGCTAAGAAGCTCTCAAAATGTAGTTATTTGCATTTTTCGAAATGTTAAAAATGGCGGCCAGAGATGTCCTCCACGCTCGCTTTATCTGTATTTGCCGTGATAAGAGTTCTATCCCGGGACCGCCTCGGCCGCCCGCGGCGCGCCTCCACAAATATTTTCTTTGCTTCGAATGATAACTTCGCTTATTAACCCTCCGAAAATGGTATTTGAAGTATCCATTCTTCAAGGGTTATTTCAAACAGCGCGCATACGAGTGAAGTTACTAGTCAGTACAAAATAGGTATATTCGGTAAATAAAATTGTGTAAAAGTAAGATAGAAGATTCCACATGAGAGAAAAAGTAGTTAGTAGTTAGAGAAAGTATATAATGATAATGTATCAAAGAAATAGTAAATATTAAATAATAATTTCAAAATCTGCTAAATAGTCTTGCTCTGTAAAAAAATTGGTGATACACTTTATTAATATCAAAATAACTAAAAATATTCACTTAAATGATGAATTACAAAATCCTCAATGTCACGCACGATCAAAGACAAACTGAAGGAAAACTATGAGATTCATTCTAAAGAGGTTTTCTTTATAAGTATATTACAATACAGCAGTTCAATATAAAAGATCATAAGTGAAGTTTTTTGATTATCTTCAATTTGTATAGGTATGACAGTCACATGGCAAAAATAGGCTCTTCGGTAGAAATATTATTCTAAGTCTCGTTACTGGGCGGTTTTACTGAAGTCAGGGATTCAATTCCTGGTCTGAACAGTAAGCCTGTCGAACCCCTGGGAGTGCCTTATTGACGCAATAATTATGCCGGCTCCACATGCTCACAAAATACCAACCGTTAAGTGATACTGTTTAAGCGGCGTATAAAGCCGGCAACACAGCGAGTGGATCGTGGCGTTTGGACCCTCCTTCAAGGAGATCCGCTTGTGTCGTTGTCTGCTATACAATAACAGAATGCATTTGACAGACATCCGTCATCCCGAAGGGTTTGTCTTAAAAATTAACAGTTTCTATCAAAACTCAGTGAAAATATTTAGTTATATGATCTTGTGTTGTTAGCAATTCCGAACAGGAAATTCATGTTAATTCGTTTTCTGTTCGTCTTACAAAGAGTTTTTTTATACGTTATGGTAGGTATAGTGAGAAACAGAGGAGACATAACCGCCGCACATGAATGAAAATTATTCTCAAATTATATTTAAATAATTTTTAATTATTTAAATTAAAAAAAATATATATCTTTACAGGCTAAAAATCCGTCTCCAACATCGACACGCTAAGGAAAAGCGATTTTTATGGAAAAATTTCCGATATTTTTATAGTATTTACAAAGTTTAAGTAAGATTTTACAACAATTTAGAACAATTTTAGTTCTTTATTACGTAAAATAACGCCATTTTTATTACAGTAACATTGTACGATATTCATTAATCTTTTGAAAAATGTGCAATAGGAAAAAAGTCATGATGTTTAGTTGACATTGTTATGCAAAGTATAATTTTAATTTTTATAATAAAAAATTAAGCATTAATCATTTACAAATCGAGTTTAAGTATATAATTTTTGAAATAACTTAGACTAGAATAACTAAGACTAGATTATTATTATAACCTAAGATAAATAAGTATATCGATTAGTTTTTGTAATTTCATTGTACATCATGAGTAATATTATTATTTTTATTTATTAATTGATTTAGTATTTAAATTGATTTACAATATTTCGGATTAAAAAGCGCGGTATGTCACATTGACGTTTGTTTTTTACAATGGGACCATAGTTTATACAAACCAAATAGACTATATATTGGCATATAGGCATATACATATTTATATATGCCTTGTAATTAGTAAAATTTAATTGAATAAGGTTCTAGTATTGTGTACCTTAGGTACATAAGGGCTGAAATGCGCGGTATGTCAAGTTTTTCTATGAGACAATACAACATTAGATAAAAGTTACTAAATTGACAGTATCTACATATAAAATATACATATATGTATACATTTAATAATTAAGTAATTTTATATATATACATTTAATATATGTTTATCTTATATTGTTTAAGTTGTAAAACTTAGTTTGCATTTAAATTTTCTTAGCTATGAAAAAGTTAGTAATAATTAATGTAATTAAAACCTTGATTAATTTATATCAGTATAAGTTTTTTAAATGATTAAATGTACAACTTGTATACGAGATTTGTAAGATTAAATATTACAAAATTAGAAAATATTTATGTAACCTATAATAGATAATTTGTAATCATAAATATTTTCATAGAATCCCAATCTGTCAATAGGTGAATGGATGTATGTATAATATGGAATGTCGACCTGACGTTTAGATTTTCGCCATTCCAGAGTAACAAGTTGCCAGTGCGTATATCATGCAACATTTTAATTGTAAGATCTCCAGCAAATACGATTACATAACATTTGTTGAATTTCACGTTCCTGTCGTATGTGACAAACATAATTTATGAAGTCCCTAATGCCGAGATAAGAGATATTTACACACTCCGAGCACACACACAGCTCGACTGTCTTAGTTTGTGTCAACAGATCTACGTATCTTGGTGATTTTACGTTGAGAAATCTATGCGACAGATAAAAATGTAAATAACATTTTCCAAGATGAAAATAGCAATTGGATAATATCTCAGCAAATAACGTTAAACTTGACGATTAAAAATGGATAAGGAAAGTTTATGTCAAGATGATATACAGATTATATTGTTTGAATGAGTATATCTGTAGATATTCTTTTCCTGATGACTTCCTCCCCTCTCCCCGGTTACGCATGTCTTGATTTGGAATGGAATTATGACATTAAAATCAGGGTAATAAATAAATTAAAAAATATATTCCATATAAATAAAGTTATTGTGGTACGTACCCAAAAACACTAGAAAGAAAATACGTGATATATATATGTTTGTACATGAATCCCATTAAGTGCGGAATAGAGACACCGCTTCTGAGAGCTTAGTGGGGATCATCGCGGACCACACGGGCGCATTTTAAGAGTTGGGTTTTCTAAAACCCTTTGTATTGGTTTTCTCTCAGTTACGCAATCACTGCATTTTAAATGCTGTAACATATGAGCTGGAAGTATTATGTTGAAACGTGGCTATGGCTAGCAAAATTTGTGGCTTGATATTGCATAATACATACAGATGTATGGGTAAATTTGAATTATGACGTTTTATTCAATAAATTATGGAAAGACGATCTCATAAGGGTCGCGGACAACTGCTGCTAAAGGTCGCAATAGGTGGCGTCTTTGGGGTAGGCCTATGTCCAGCAGTGGGCTTAATAAGCTGCCGATGATTCAATAAATCTGAGTAAAGTATGTCTGTCAAACTTTGATTTCATAACTGCATAATATATAAGAATAGTGAATAGGTATGGAATATGGTGAATAGGACCTGCTGTCATAAACTTCTGTTCTCGGTTTTGATGTGGATTTTTATTTATTAGTAGCTGACGTAATCGACCTTACAATTTATAAGATTATTTTTTAAATATTAATCACGCCAAGAAGCTGTAAAAACATATTCAAATACATAACTTTGGATTCTGTTCAGAAACTTTAAAAACACCATATTCACATCTCATAATCATCTATTCCAGCGATCCCTAACCTATTTCAGCCATGGCCCCTAGAAATTCAAGAACAATTTTCACGGACCTCTTAATAAAATAAACTGCAAAGAATCGGGTTAGGTATTTATTTTAGTTATAATTAGCATTTAAGTATGGTGCAGAGATGACAGCGTGGACCCCGTGGGATCCGCTGTGGGATCACTGATTAGGAAACACAAACCTATTGTAATCAATATATCATATTCTCATAACATTTCAATAATTATTGGATACTGTTTCATTTACTCAATGTTCATTTATTTATGTTATTTTGAAGATGCGACAGTGATTCTGGAAAAGTTGGCGAGTTTAACTCGGCTATTGCTTACAGGTAAAACAAGAACAAAAGACAAATACAGAGTGGTATACAGCGATCACCAGCGGCTGGAGTTGGAGAAAGAGTTCCACTACAGCCGGTACATCACGATCAGGAGGAAGGCAGAGCTGGCTGTCAACCTGGGACTGTCGGAACGACAGGTGAGTGAAGGAAAACATTTGGTTAATGGTATAATAGAAAACAGACCAGGTGGGTCTTATATGGTAAGAGAACATCAGCAACCACGTTACAGTCCGCGCATTGGTCGTGTTGCCGGCTTTTTACACCTCTTAAATACCGTTTCACAAAGAGCTGTGTTTAATTGTGTGATTCTGTGAGCCCGTGAGTTATAAGAAAATACTTTTTTATGAAAATAGGGAGGTAAACGAGCCAGAGGCTCCTCAGGATAAAGTCCTCCGCCCATGGATATCACCACACCCACCCCCTTGATGGGCGTAAGAGTTCTTTTAGACATAAGTATGTTCTTTGAAGGTCTCCAAATTGTGTAACGCTTTGGAAATACCTCTGTATATTCAAAGAAGGTACGTTTGTCATATCTTTTTCTGTGTGAATACCATATTACTGGTGGTGGGTAAAGCGATTCTTTTCTAAAATACAAATATTATAAAAAATACCTGCCATTGCAATTTCTGTATTTACTAATCTCTTTTATCTTTTTTTTGTAAATAAATAAATAATTACTTCATAAAATACCAGGCGAAAAAAGTGTTAGTATTGTTCTGAGTGAGGATATTGGTGGCTCACTAAGTTATAGCGTAAAGGTCAGCAACACAACCTGAGCGCGATAGGCGGGTACGATATGACCGATGCATTTACTGCACCGTCATCACCGTCACCTTTGATTGTGTTACCGGCATGTTACTACTCAGTGAAATATAGTGCATTATGTATTAACTATTCTTTAAGCCTGGTGTATGGTTAATTAGAGCATAACATATGCTTATGGCAATGCTCGGAGTTTCGCTGCGAGATGAATCACAAATCCGCAGACGCACCAAAGGAACCGACATTGTTCGTCGTATTATTAAGTTGAAGTGGCAATGGGCTGGCCACATCGCTCGACGAACCGACAACCGATGGGGAAGAAAGGTTCCCGAGCGGCGACCGCGTACTGGAAAACGCAGTGTGGGTCGTCTCGCCTCGCGATGGAAAGACGATCTGATAAAGGTCGCGGGCAACCCTTAGATCCAGATCGCTCAAGTTCGCAATAGGTGGGGTCCTTGGTGCTGGACACAGCCAGCAAGCTGATGATTATATGCAGATGGCAAGTCCATCCATTTTTCGGTCATATTTATTATTATGTCAAACAATACTTTAAAAAAATATTATCGTCAACATATATCAAATAATTTTTAACTTAAATATAGTCTTAGATTTAATATTTTCTTTGTTATAATTATAATCACATAATCTGTCATATCGGCTTATAATAGGTCTAATAAATTATTTTAATATCATATCATACAATTCATCTTTGATATGTCAATACAACTAGTAGACCCGGAAGACGTCGTCCTGCCCGGTACGCAACCCAGCGGGTCCAATTATGAGACCTCAGCAATCCTTGGGCCCACTAAACCCGAACAATTCACTCAATAAAACATTACCCGTCATTTTTGTAGTCATATAAAAAGTATCCTATGTCCATCTCCTCGTTCAATTGTTCTTGATACTTGATACAATACACTTTTTATGTGTATTGTATCTTTATATAGACACATATAATATCAAAACAGCGTATTACTGAAGCTAAGCCATACTCGAACCCACTGGAATAGACAATTGTTTTTCTTATCCTATAGCGGACTATGAAGCAGGTGGGTCTCCTACCTAGGTATATCGTAAGAGAACACCGCCGCCCATCCGCGCCACAGTCCAGGCATTAGCTGTTTCGCCGGCATTTTACGTCGCTTAAGTGACACTTTTAAAGGCCTCCGATATCCTCACTCACTGCGAAACAGTACAGGTACCGTTTCACGCTGAGTATTCTGTGCTTTAAATCGTAACTTCCAGCAATTGTTAAATCCAGCCGTTCAGAATTCAGTCAATAGATGCACATACAGAAGAATTATACAAGTAAAGATGCGTGGCTGGCAAGCGCAGTCGATCCCCATGGGCACAAATTGCGACCCTCGGATTTCCATAACGTACCCTATAATAAAAGTTTTAAATTGGATGCGAATTTACTTCACCATTTCCGAGAAGAATGTATTTTAAACTTTTTTAATGTTTTTAAAACGTCTAGAAATGTTATGCAGCTGCCAAACAAGCCATTTTCCCAGTTTTATGTCGTGTATCTAATCAATACGGTTATACCACATAACAAATCTTATCTTCATCGTTTTCACTTTGATGTTTGTCGTTCAACTGAGTGTTTTAGAAAGCTCTGTCCAAATTGTCCATTCTGTGGAATCAGATGCCAGTAGTTATTTCTAAACCTATGTTGCGGGCACTTTTAAGAAAAGAGCGTACGAATCCCCAAGGACTGGGGGTGTCCACGGGCGGAGAAGCGCTTCCCCTAGGTGAGGCTCCTGCTTTGCCAACATTTCTAGAAAAAAATATTACCACGTATAAGCAGTGTTTTGGAATTGTAAGCGCTGAGTCAGTGGAGTTACCGCAGGCTTAGCTCGTCTAGTTTACCGCCAAATCAGTGTCAAAAGCCGGCATCGTAACCAAATTGTCCCAGCGCGTAGCAAGAGCCGTTTGTTAGGGCCTTCGGCGTGGTGTATGGCATGTTTGTCCATGGGCGGTGATTTCTTACTATTAGAGAAATTGACGGCCGTGTTGTTAGCTATACAAAAATACCTATTATAATATAATGTATTGTACTGACGTTACTTCATCACAAACACAAGTTTCTAACAATTTTGCTACAATCAGTGTTGTCTCCTTATTATAACAGCAAAAGCACGTTAGCTTGAGTGAAATAGAAATATTTAAGCTTGTTTGAATTTAATTTATATTAATGCCCTGAGGTTTCATTGTAGCAATGATTTCAGGTGAAGATATGGTTCCAAAACCGGCGCGCCAAGGAGCGGAAGCAGGTGAAAAAACGCGAGGAAGTAGTGTTGAAGGAGAAGGGTGATCATGCGATCCAGCAGGTGCAGCTTCACCAGATGCTGCACCACCAGCAGATGCAGATGATGCATCACCACCACCACTACCACCAAGGTCTGCCAGGGGTACCTGAGCCCCTGGTGCCAAACGCCGCCGCCGTCGTCCCACTGCTGTGATCGGACACAAATTATATTGCAGTGGTCATTGACCAGTGAATAAACGGATAACTTTGATTTCGGTGATGGTGATGTGTGCTTGAAATTCCCCCTAATTTGTGATAGTGCGACGCGTCTCGGGGTTCGTGTTGAATTGAATTCAAATATATCGGATACCTTATCCGAGAGAGACCGACATTTAGACGTACCATCATGTATTTCATTTTATTTTATAATGATTTTTTTATTTAACCACACCGTATGAACACAGTTTTTTTTCATTACATTGATTCCCATGGGACTTTAATATTAATGACTAATCGTGATAATGTCTATGCATACAGGTTTTTGACCGATCCGGCACCACACTAGAGATCGCCCATCCCTTCTGAAGTCATTAAACTAGTGATATTAGCAAAGTTGCGCTAAGAAGAGATTTTTTTAATTCCGTTAAGTTGGCCAGTGTACCAACCGCAAGTATTGTTCGTTCAGGAATGTTTTTATTTTGTGAATTTCTAGACAATCTAGGTATCATAGCTTTTTTACAGTTAATATGTGCCTATGGATCGCTGAACAGTAGTTCTAGCTTTGTCTAAACACTGCTTATTTCAATATTAAATTAGAAATACATATATTTTTTATATTATGATGTATAAGTCTTGATTTGTTTAATTGAACTGCGTATCGTAAAGAAACTAAGCTGAGTTTTGTTTAAATGCGCAAGTCTTTTTACTGTATTTTTTTTATATTTTCTAGGCAGCTTGTATTTTCTTACATATACAGTGTAAATTCTATATAACGACACTGAAGGGACTGTGCATTTTATGACGTTTAGCTGAGAAAACTCATCTCTTGATCTGCTTGTTCCTGATCCTCAGTAATTCTGTCAAAATCCAAGATATCTTTGAGTCAAAGCAATTTAAGCAGGCATTCATCGACTTCAATGCAGACATCAAGTCGACAGTAAAGTTTATTTCGGGCTAGGATAGTCAAGCGACAAACGAACGTTCACAGCTGCGTAATTTTGACTACTTTTGGCAACTTAAGGGTGCTTTTTTACTAAATTGTTGTATAGTGATGCAGTGGATGTAGGATGGACCATAAGCTAAACCAACCGGTCAATTGATGACGTCGCTTTAGGGAGGATGTCATTATATCAAGGGATGTTATATGGAGGTTACACTGTTTTTATATATTATTTAGTTTACTCCATTTGTTACGTGGAAAATATAAAATTACCTTTTTGATGATACCACGGTACAAATCTAATTAATATAGTCAATGCTTGGAATCTCTAATACCACGAACGTGTTAATAATTCTAATGCGGCATAAAAAATTGCATAATAGCGTTGATATATATAATTTTTTACTTTGAATGAGATTAATTTAGTTTAATAATTAGTTTATTTAGTAATTAATTTAGTTTTTAATGTTTTTGTAAAAAGTAGAATTAATTATTGCAATATCTTATTCGTTAGATTCATAAATTAATTAGTATTATTAATTGTGAGCACCGAATAATCATATTGCTTATAGGATAAAAAATCTGAGTTTCTGTACAAATTTTCAGAGTTCACCCATTTTCACACACTTTTGTGTTCTTAAGTTTTGAGACAAAACGCCCGCCAAGTTTAAACTTGGGTTAAATACAATTTTATTGTTTCTATTGATGTTGAAAATGGCGCTGGGATACATATTTCGCCTCTGTTGAAACTTGAAGGTAGGTATAGAAACCGATGAAGGTATTTAGAATTGAGCTGGATCTTATGTTCTTTGGAAACAAAGATGTATCCTGCACCTTTTAATGATTTAGTTTTCTAAAATGCACGTGTAATTGTCAATATCCTTTTTGGTTTTTATTCAAAATGTTTTTCGTTTATTCGAAAATATTAATCATTGCAATATTTTTTCAATTTCAATTATCTTTTGCAATATTTTCTATATAAAATATTTATTATTTATCATAAAGGTTTTAAATCTACTGCGTCTGAAAATTTATGAACACACAATGTAGATCTTTGTCCTGTCAGTTCCTGAGGGAGTGTAATTGTGTATGGTCGTAATGTCAAGGCTAATTTACATTACGTTCCGTAGAATACAGTTGTCATCGATGAACGCTTTTATTTCCAGCATGTGTACATCGCTTAGGCATTCCAATACAAATATATGATTGCAATGAATTATGAATATTTTTTAATGTTTTATTTTATTCGAAAAATTTGCGAACGCTTAATATTGTATAACATTAGGAAGACTAATTGAATTTGAAATAGACGCGATAACATGAGCCAAGAAATTTGTCGTTTCGTTAGCCGACTTTAGGTGTTGAATTTTCATTTGTATACATTAGTCTAAGCTTGTTGTATGTGCTCACTATTTCAAAAGAGAACAATTTATGGATTAAAAAGCGTGTTATTACAATTTTACAATTATTTACTTCGTCTTAAATTTTCTATATCTAATAAGTAGCAATTATAATATGCAATGATGCTCACCGAGGCACTAATGGCAAGAAAACATAAATAAGAGAATTAATTTTTTAAATATTCGAAGAATTTTAAGTATCTGTGTGGCCCTTTATGACTAAATAAATGTAAATTTTAATGTGTTTTAAGGTCAAGGTTTTCTAGGTAAGCTATATGCTTCTACCAATGGAGATAAAGAAAAGTATACTTTAACAAATAAATATTAATAATTTCTTTACATTGTCTCTGACAAATAAAAAAATATGGCAGCCCCAGAACTAGAAGGGCATAAACCAGGGCGCCTCACCCCCGTAGCAGTTAATTTACCTCAAAATATTTATTTACATACTAAAAGATTTACAAAGCCATCGCCTGTTAGCATTTGGTAAATTTTAAAAACAAACCATTGGTTTTCTACTGAAAGATTTATTAAATTTTGCCCGGTATCACAGCATGGTAGTAAAAGATATCAAATAACGATGAATAATTGTAACATTGTTGTGTGTTCCAATTTAGTTGAATTGTTTTCTTTACAATCACGTGAAGCACAGTGTTGTGTTCAATATGTTGAGTCACTGAAATGGTAGGCGCACCAACACAAGATATTTGCTAAATAAAATTACATGTTAATCTATTTTGTATTTCATTTACCTTTAACTGGAAAAGAGTCCCCATACAAACCTCTCCTTGAAAGGATAGTTTTCCTTGAAATTAACTGAACAAATATTGATTTTTTTAACATACATGGGCAGTAACCGTCCACCTTTGCCCTTGCTTGCACGTTATTGGAGTTTGAAAATTCACGCATTCAGCATTCACGTAGAGATTGTGTGCTTAAGCTGACAATTGAAAGGGTTTGCTGCGCCGCGGGTGCGTTGCCTTGGCAAAGGTACCTACGCTCAATTTTTGAATATCTCCAATTCGTAGTCGGAATAGGTATGTTTTATAAGGAACTGCGCCATTTCGACGCAATCAACTGCAACATAAATTAATTTTGATTTGCACGCTTGCTCTGCAATTAAGGATCGTTTCAAGTTTACATCACTTTTTGAAATAAATTAATTTTAATTGAACCTCAGTCACGATTCACAGTGCATCCGGAAAAGATGTGCATTTTTTAGCATTCCATTAAATATCCTAATTGGCAATATTTCAAACGTTTCCGAGAATCATATGTTATACATTTTTTTATATGGTAGAGCCGATAAGGGACAAGGCGGGTCTCCAATATGGTAAGAGAACACAGATGCGCCATCCGAGAACAAGCGCGCCATTGTATTTTTACACAATACATCTGTTACCATGAGATGCCTGATTGTCCGTTATACAAATAAATTGTTACCACGCAAATAATCTGGAGACCAAGCCTGACCTTCAGAGCCCTTTTTTTCTAGTGCGCTTTTAGCACTTGCTCAGGGCAATGTGTATGATCGGAGCTCCTTCAGATTCATTTATATACTTTGTTCTAAGAAAATAGTGTTCTGTCAAACTCAAAGAGGCCTATTATCCTAATATGCCAAGGGCCTCTAATAGGTTAAATCCGTCTCTGGATGCTGGTAGTGGCGCTGTAACTTTCCGCTGAAGATCTTTTTGCAGTAAATAAAAAAATAAAATTTCATCCGTGGGAGAGCTATGCTGACGTATATGCTGATGCACAAATTGGGCCGGTTCGTCCGAAGTGATGCCACGGACTCACAGAATAATCAGCGTGAAACGGTACTTGTACTGTGTTTCGCAGAGTGAGTGAGGATATCGGAGACCCTTATAAAGAGCCGCTTAAGTGGCGTAAAAAATGTGTCGGTGTTCTCTTACCATATAGAGATTCTCCTGCTCCGTTGTCTGCTATACCTATTATAAAAACAATACCATTTTGATAAGTTTTGATTTATATAAAAAAACACTCATTTACTTGGTATTTGTAATATATTTTTTACAGTGAAAAACAGAGCCTTGATTGTAAGAAACCGCCGCCGCCGTGTTCTATGAGCCCATGCTATCATTGCAGACATGCCGCCCAAATAGAGCATCAGCATATGTTGCAGCATGACAGCGTGTCTATTCAATGTCCGAAATATAAGGTATAAAAGGCAAAAGAAAACGGAATGCTGCTAAGTGCTATGTACACTCACTTATTGGGAGTACGCTGGCTCAAAGGCGCCGCACTTCAGTCGCCCGTCCTATCAATGACTTCCCGCTGCCCACGCTAATTGTAATAATTACACACTCCAAATATTATCCCAGCCCATTCATACATTGTGCTATACTTTGCCACCAATAGTTAAATATATTTAATTTTTTACATAAAATGTACTTACTCCATAACCAAGAAAATCTACTTTAAAAATATTAAATGTAGTGAGCCTATTTTGAATCTACATTTTGAGAGCCTTTTACCTAAGCTCTTTCATAAGTCTGTCACGAAACGAGAGGAATCGAAGTCATCGAATCACGGTCCGCCCTAGTGTAATTTAATCTATAATTCGTTTCCTGGAAGGGCTTGGCAGTGGCCGGGCGAATGTCTTAATGTCGGAGAGTCGCGCTGATGCACTAACTGGGCTGGCTCATCCAAAGTAGTACCACGGTCTCACAGAATACTCAGCGTGAAAAGGCAGCTGTACCTACGTACTTGAAACGGTACTTCTACTGTATTTCGCGAGTTAGTGAGGATATTGGAGGCCCTTAAAAATGCCGCTTAAGCGGCGTAGAAAACCCGGCAACACAACATGCGAGGATTGTGGCTCGGTTGTGCGTGGGCGGCGGTGTTCTCTTACCATACAAGTCTGCCACCTACTCTGTAGTCCGCTATACCATAAAAAAATTACTCATTTATCAAAGCGTGAAGTGTGTAGAACGATAATTTAGTAGAATATAAACAAGTAGGTATTACGTATGTGACGCAATTTTTGATAATTTTAGACCCATCCTCCAAATAAGCAAATAAGGCGCCGTCACACTGCTCTTTCTAATGGAAAACGTAACGTTAGTTGAAGGATATACATATTTTAAGAAATAGTAATTAAAAAAAATTATTTATTAATTTAGGTATATTCTTTGTCAAATATTGTAAAGGAAATTTAAATTATGTATTTTAATTTAATTTTAAATTTTTTTAAATTTTTAAATATATTTTTATTATAATTGAAAGGACTTTATACCTTTTACTTCTTATTTTTATCTAGATGAGAGTAAAATAAAGTAATGGACCAAGAGATTACTGGCTCTGTAAAGGCTGGGTGTGCCCATGGGCGGAGGACCGCTTCTCCTAGGTGAGCCGATTTTCTCGTTTTAAATAAAGATTTATTTCCTCTATGTGATATCTATTATACATTGAAATTTTGAAATATTGATATCAAAAGAAAGCCTCCGGTTAAGGTAACAGGCGACGGTACGACCACCGCTGCGATAGCCCATGAACACAGCGTCCGCGCCGAGCTGGACAAACACGCGGTGTTTACACTTGCCTGCTCTGTTTACTCTTTGACAGCAGACTTACGGGTTAACACTTCACGCGATGTCAACGTAATTAATTAGAAAAAAATGTATATAGAGTTAAAAATATGCAGGTATTTTAAGAAAACAATTCATCCAGTGATTATAGATTCTTGTTATCTGCCGTCATTGTAAAACTGCCTGCTGTTTATTAAGAAGCTAATATAATTCAAATCGAAATAAATACTCGTACCAACATTTAAATGGCATGATTTCTCGGTTCGAACGATTCTCCTATATCTTGACTTACTCAGCGAAACAGTAGGTACAAGTACCGCCTCACGCTGGTATTCTGTGGGCCCGTGGTATAACCCCCAACGTGTCGGCCCAATTGGTGCGTCAGCATGAATCTTCACGGTTAAAAGGGTTGGTTTGACTTTGTTTTTGTGACACTTGCACGACGCAAATCTACGAAAGACCGAATAAATTTTATAATGAAAATACCCGCCTATTGGGATTTCCCCACATCTATCCGGTTATACCCGCATGGTAAAAGACCTGGGTATATTCCTTTTGGGGGGTTCACTGCCTATCTCTAGATCCGACTCAGTCAGCGATTGTTATTTGGGCTTTTTGATTTCACAGTAACGACTCGAGTGGTTTCTACGGAATTGGGGATAAATTAATTAACGGACCTCAAGCGCATCGTTGTCCAAATATCCGGTGCGTTGAGGCAGCGCCTCCTCCTGTTTGCCGAGTTGCTAATGACGCGACTCGTTGCTTTAATAAGCCGGTTGCTGTTTGTGTTTCCGCCTTTTATTTAACATTTGACTCATCGGGACACTCATACGTGTGTCTTTGAAGTTGGTAAGCATTTTAGTTTTTAATTTGTTTTATGGTATAGCGGATAACGAAGCAGGTAGGTTTCTTACGTGGTAAGAGAACACTGCCGCCCATGGACAACCTCTTTACAATCCGCGCTTGCTGTGTTGGCGGGTTCTTACCCCACTTACTCAGCATTTTTTAGGAACTACGATATCCTCACTCACTCAGCGAACCACAGTAGAAGCACCGTTTCAAGTACAAGTACCATTTGACAGTGAGTATTCTATGAGTCCGTGGTATCACCTCGGATGAGACGAGCCAATTAGTGCGTCTGCATATGCTTCAACATGGCTGCCCCAGGGGTGCGACAGTATTAACACACTCACCCGGTCACTGTCAAACCCTTCCAGAGATCGAATAAATTATAATTTATAATTATCCGGACTTAGATTCGAACCTGATGCCTTTAAATTCATGGTAGACATATTAAATCCCTTAGCGACGAGACTCTCAAAGTTAGTATTATTATAGGATTGTTAATATTTAAGCTATGTAAGCCTGCATCGCCGTTTAGCAGCAGGTTTTGTGCAACACGTGGAAGAAACGGGCAAAGGCTTGTTTACGCGGTGCGCGGACGTAATCAAGATACGGGAAAAGGAAAAGCGGGATTAAAAATTCATTCGGCCGCTTTCATGTTCGCCGGTAATCCCAAGTTTATCATCGTATCAATTCATGAGGATTAGCCGCTCTGCTAAATTGTACTTGCGGCGATAACAGTTATTAACTTCTATCTTTCAAACTGGGTGTGCTGAGTACGTTTTGATTTAGTCGCTTAAATCTGCTCAAACTTCTATGGAGTACTCTTCTATTTTATAAAATTCGAGAGGCAATGAACTGGAGGCTCACTTATAAAATATCTTCCGCTCATGGACACTCCTAGTCCCTGAAAACTGGCGCTCAACTTGTAGTGGGACATACAACCGAGCGTAATAACTTTTTAAACTTTTCAGGTAAATATCTAATTTTTAATTTTATCTAATTTTGGTGCAAGAGTAAGACCACCAGTGGACGTCTTACGGCGGAAATGATGATGATGATCTAATTTTTTTTGTGAATTACTATGTTGCTGTTTGACCATACGGTCCTGACAGCTTTATCGCGGGCTTTTGGGGGCGAGCGTAAGCTCGCCCGAGAATTTCCACGCTATGTGGGAGGGCGCTATGTGGGCAAACGCAACGCTGGCGTAGGTCATGACTGAGCGGACTATGGCTTTGTAGAGGGTGATTTTGTGGCGGAGGGACATTTTACTCCTGCGGTTAATAAGGCAGTGCAGCCGAGACAGGACGAAGGCTGCCTTCGCTTGCACACACTAGATGTGTTTTGCGAAAGTCATCCTGCTGTCCAGCGTCACCCCCAAATATTTAACTTGATTACACCAAGGGACAGGACGGTCGTAGAGGGAAATCTGTTTGAGGGCGGAGTGCAGCTCGCCCCTTGGTTTAGCTCTGTTGAACACTATTGCTGCGCTCTTTTCAGGATTAAGTTGCAGTCCCCAAAGACGAACCGCCCCACTTGAGGTGAGACGTATAGAGCGCCGTGTCGTCTGCGAAAAGGGCAAACTGCACATCCGCAGGCTTGGGAATATCGTTCGCTGTCGGTGTAAAGGGCGAACAGAAAGGGGCATAGAACCGAGCCCTGGGGGACACCGGCCCGGATAGGATGTGGTGCGGAGAGGGCTCCCTCGACTCGGTAGCGGAAAGATCGATCCGCTAGGAAATCTGTAATGAAGCAGACTTGTCTAATCAGCACTTTGATGGTGTAGAGCTTGTAGATCAAACCCTTGTGCCAGACTTTATCGAAGCGTATGTATTCGATATCGAAAAGTAGACATCCGTTCTAATTATATATTTTTTATTCTATAGCGGACAACGGAGCAGGTGGGTCTCCTATATGGTAAGATATTACCGTCTCTCATCAACAACCGCGCCACAGTCCGCGCATTGGTTGAGTTGTCGGCTTTTTATGCCGGCACTTTTAAGATCTTACGATATCCTCACTCACTCTGTGAGTGTGGTGTCACTTCAGACAAGCTGGACCAATTAGTATGTCAGCAAATACTTCAGCATGGTTCTCCCACGAGTGAATTTCTATATATCTGACATACCATTTAGATGTCTAATTTATAGTCTAAACTTACCGGATTTTTTGACAATCGATCTTTACGAAGCCAATATTTTTTTTATTTCGTATTATATTTTAGATAATAGTGTAGGTCTTCTTAGTAAAAGCCATTTTTACCTGTTTAGCAACCCATTTCCAGACAGTAAAGCTCACCGTTGTAAAACAATAAAACCGGAATCGTTTTCAAAATGACTCTTTTATTTAGCGATATTGATACAATTGTTGACGCAAAATTTTATGAGTCTTAAATATTTTTTTTGTTTTTCTGCTAACATTATATATAACTACGGTATATTGTCTATAGAATAACGTTTTTATTGCCTTAAGTTGCAGGATTAGACTGCACATAATACAATTTTTTGTTACAATTCTATAGAAAATAGAAAAGGAGTTAAATGGGCCTACTTTGGTGAAATAAATAATGCCGGGTACCATAAATAATCACAAATAAAATTTAAAAAAATAAAAATTATAAAGAAAACTTTACAGTGAATGTAGGTTTTTTTGTGAACGACTATGTTGCTGTGTGACCATACGGTCCTGACAGCTTTATCGCGGGCTTTTGGGGGCGAGCGTAAGCTCGCCCGAGAGTTTACACGATTAG
>DWCF01002015.1:0-26341 GCA_018230265.1 Delias oraia | reverse complement strand
GGTGAGAGACCACATCTCCGCACCTATATATCCCTTTTTAGTAATAGTTTCATTACACTTTTAATATAATAAGACATTTTTTTCTTGATAGTGATGATGAGGTTCTCTCTAAATGAGGTAGTCCCTAACGGCTCTACACTGTCGCTAGTAATGAACACCTAATAAATAAGTAGACGATCAATAGCTAATTTTGCTACTAAGATTAACTATATTTTGCGTGAATTGATAAAGGCTAAGATAACGCAAGATAATTCCATAATCTTGTTCCCTATTCATGGCCTGCATATTTGATAAGTTTATCATTTTTTAAATTATGTTTTGCTCGTCGAAGGTTCCGTAACACGCTTGCAAAATGTCTTTTGCGATATTAATGCGCTTAGGACAATGAAAACCATATTTAGAGCAAAGCCGATTTGTGCTAGGCGTAGGTCTTGCAAAGCCTAATAGAACAGCAGCCCTACAACTGAGTGACAACCTCGCTGAGGAAAATTCAGATACATTGTTCTTGCTGTCTATTTTTGCCGATGAACGCAGAAAAGATATAGACACAGTTCATACGGTGCGGTGGGGCCACGGACCTGTGTAATAGGAAAAATCATTCGCCGATTTCTACGCTATATGCGATAATCACGCTCTTTTTAAGATCCCCGAGTCGAAAAAATTCCATTCATTTGTCACAACGTCCAATCTAAATTAATTAAGCAATAAAAAACATCGTCAGCAATATGGAAAAGCATGGTTCAAATGACTCATCGTCCCATATCTTTGGTTCGATTCCTGAAGAAACCTCACTTTAAAATATGTTGAGCGCATAGTTTGTAAAGAAAATGACAATAGAGGTTAATTTTTACTTATTACGAAAGAGTTATGAAAATTGGAATTACTTCGTATCTGATAAGGAATAATTCAATTTCATTATCTACGATTTTATATTATTATCTTTTATCTTTGTGAGTAATGCTCGTTGACCAATTGTATTAGAATTGGTATCTTCAGGCGGCGTGTGTTTGCGTCATTACTTGGAGCTTTACTGACGCATTCCGCAGAGAATCAATTTCATACAAAATACGAGGTAAATTGAAGACAAATATTATAAATTTCAGAGTGTGGTACCTAGCGGTCTGATAAGCTACCGTGACATCATGGATACTAGGTTCGATAGCCGATCTGACTTAAGACTGTCTTACCTTTGGGAGAACAACGCTGACGCTTTACCTAGGCCAGATCGCTCTAAGTCACAGGGGCTCACAGAATGAAAATATAGAAAAAGTTCTTAAACTGTGTTTGCATGGGTGACTGAGATTACCGGAGGCCTACTAAGATGTACTGCTTAAGCTTCATAAAAAGCAAAAATGTCTCAATCAAGCCTTCCCTAGCTGCCCTGCGCGACATGACCTAAAATCCCTAATATTGTAATCATCAAATATCAAAATTATGTTAACGAACCGTATCCGTGTTAGACAAACTTTTACAAAAACGTCAGCTAAACATTTTACATGAAAATTATAAAATCGTGGTCCATCTGTTATATGGATAATGGATTCCTAGATACACTGAAGATTAAAAAATTTTTTAGATTATATCAATCAATTTCACGTCACTAATAAAATTGTGTATTACTATTTAAAAGTCCATTGCTGCGTCCTTCATTAAAGGTTTGATATATCACATTCGTTTCCGGATTCCATGAAACCTTTCGGGCAACGTCGGCGGTATTATGGCTTCTGAAAAGGTCGGGCTCACAAACTACCGGCGTTAAACAGTACATTCTACGCTGAGTGAGGCAGAATCCCTTGTGCGTCGAAAAAAATACAGTAACACAACAAAAACGCGAATTAACGTTATGGTTGAAGGTCATCTCATCCGATATCCTTGGTCACTCAGAAAAAAAATTAATACCAATAGTATTTAATGGTGGTATTCTGGGCACTTATGGTGTAACTTCAGATGAGCTAGCCCAATTGGTGCGTCAATGGCTCTGCCACGGAGATACAAATTTGAAACACACGTCCGGCCACTGTGCAGCCCACCCAAAAGCCAAATACAATTTAAAATTTAATTTCGACAACCCCCGAATAAAACACAATACCCATGACGTCACGGTCGCTTACAAGCTTGATCAGTCGCGGAGCTGTAACGCAGTGTTCCGCAAACGTTAAGTGTACATCTAGGGAAAGGATAGATATTTTTCGAGACACAGCTAATGTGGACCACGGCACACACTTTACGGAACACTGTTCTAAGTAACATAAACATCTATTTTTAGATAATAAAAAATCTTGGTGTAACGTCATAGATAATTATTATATTTTAGAGAATGTTGAGAGGCATGCGCCTAGGGCGGGAAGAGCAAAGCGTTAATAGAGTGAAAAAGAGCTTGCAGTCCGTGAGAGGGACACAGGCACAGGCAGTGCGAAGCAAGTGCAAAACAGCTAAAACCAAACAGAGCTACGGAGTTTTTAGGCGAGCGGCATCAGTTCGCCTCAGTGACGCCTGGCCAAAAACAAATCTCTCTGCGAATGGCATTTGGTGTCGTTATATCCTAACGACCACACGAAACGTCACTTGCATAGTTTAGTTCTCGCCAAGCGACACTCATCTCCCGCAAAGCCCGCCCGAAGAGCGAACGACGCCAGCTCGTGTCACAAAAGTTGACGCTAGACTCAGTCGTGGCTGGCGCCTGACTGAGTGCCAAGCAGCCTGCAAACAACAAGCAGCGACAAAGCGGCGACGTCACCGCTACATACAGTTAACTCACGTTTCTCGTGTGACGTCACTGGGAAAGTGGACCCGGCAGCCCAGTTTTGGGTTTATGTCCAATCTACAAATAGAAAAAACCAATTGAAACGATTCCAAGCGACTCACATAATCTGATACGCCGATTGGGTATTTGGTTAGTATATAGTGAATAGTTTTTCATGAAAATTTATCCGAAAATAGCTCGCCCTTTTCCAGCTCCTACGTTACCCACACCCGACCAACGTTAAGATTGAAAGTGCCTTGTACATATTTAATTGGGCAACGGAAATTAATAAGATCTCAGTTGTGTAACTTTACTTATTATTACATAAATAAGTGCTCCTATGTGGAATACATGTATTGAATATTAATTTTAATGAATTTTGCTATAATTATATTTTAAATCTGATGAGTTTGTTTGTTTGAACGCGCTAAATTCAGGAATCACTGATCCAATTTTAAAATTCTTTCAGTGTTAGATTACCGAGGAAGACTAATCAAAGGGTATATTATATTTTCAAAAAAACTTAATAATGTAACCCAAGATACAAAATATGACCCAAAAAATCCTTACATTGTGAGCGCTGCGTAAAAAGCAAACTACAAGTACTACAAGTTTGCAGAATAAACAGAAAAATATTATATTTAAAAAATAGGTATCTTTACTAAATGTAAAAAATGAATTAAAGGTGTAAAAACTACCTAAAACTAACCTAGCAAGAAGTGTGTTTGTGTATGGGAAAATTGTTATGTCTGATGTTTTTAAGTCCTTGAGAGGCAAGTGAGCTGCTAGTTTTGCTTTAATGAATATCGAAATTATGGACTGGATTTTACATAGGCCGCATAGGTAGTCAGTTGAATACATATTAAATACCGCACAAATTTACAACCGCAAAATTATAATTACAAAGGCCCTTAAAAATGCCGCTTTAGTGTATATAACTATATCGCTTTTGTGCTTGGGTAGTGGTATGATTATGCCATATATCTATTAGATCCACCTACTCCATTGTCCGCTATACCATAAAAACAAGTAAGAAAAATTTAACAAATGTTAGAAGAGATAATAAATACATCAGACTGTTTTCACGATGCCACAGAAAGACACAAGATTCAAAGACACAAGATACCTAACAAAATATAGAAGCAACCATATTTTTTCGGCGTGCAAACACAACTGATTGTCTTACTAAAAATGAAGGATTTCATCATATCTATCATATATATTTTTGAAGGATGTTCAGCAAATTGTTGATCAAATGTTGATCAGCAAATTCTGTAAAAGCCAAACAAAATTTATTAATTTGCTTCAAATAAAGGAAATGAAAGAAATGTTTTTTTACTTTTACTTACTTTTGAAACAGAACTGTTTTGTTTTCTAACAAAATAGAATAAAGTTCGAAACTCTTACTACAGTTATGACACAGACATGATGCAATCTGTTGTGACGCATCAATATTTAAAAACCAAATGTTTTCTATTTTGAGAGAAACAAACAATTTAGTAAATTTTAATATTTCACAGTTTGTAATGTATATTTTATTTGCGTATTTAAAAATTCCTTTACTAAATATGTAAGTTTCCCTAAACCTTCACAACTATTTCAATATCAAATATCATTGACAAGGTAGAAATGAAACTGCAGAAGGTATTTGAAACCTCTGCTGTTAGTCGGGGCTGAGGTCAAATGCGGGCCCGGCCAATCAGGCCCCATGCGCAGTTATGAGCTCTTAATTGACCTTCTGCCACGAAATGTACATTTTAATACATTATTTATTTTGTGCCTCATTCAGTACTCATGTTTATCTTATATTACTAACTATAGTAACTTGGTGGAGCGTGCAGCCGATTTTTTTTAAGGTATAGTGGACTTCAGACGGGAATTCGAACCCGATACCACTTGCTTCATGGCACTATTCTTAAAGCACTTAGCTACGAGTCTCGGAAAAGTTTGTTTTGTAATGTCGAGTAATTAAAGTTACATTATTTGTATGCAGTGGATGTGTCTTTGTGTGAAAATAGCTCTAACATGCGGCATGGGGTGATCAATTGTGGTGACGCCACAAACGACACACAAACCGCCTTGTTTCAAAAACGTTAAGGGATACAAAGGAATTAGTACCCCGCACGTTGATCATTTTCATATATTTTTTTTAATGTTTATCTACTGTAATAATTTACCTTCTATATTAAAGTTATTTTGCTTGAAATATTCTACACTAGTAATAATAAATATTCTGCCCCATTTCTCTGGGACAAATTTGTTATTGTAAAAACGGACCTGACTAAAGGATGTAACTCTTAAATAAATATGACTGGTATTGCAAAGTTATGGAGAAAAAGAAATCTAGTAAGAAAATTAAATATTAGATAACAAAGGATTTGGTCCTAACATTACATATAATGGCACAAATAAGAAATTATTTATAATTGCTTCATAATTATTATTAGATCCTAAAAATTACTTCGCACAGATATTTATGTTTTCTTAGTTCTAATGCAAAGTTTTTTTTTATATAATGTTAATGTTTCAATAAACTCGAGGCATCATTAGTAATATTCCGAAGCTGAAGAGTTTTTTTCTCTTGACCGCGCAAATCTCACGAACGGTTCAAATTGAAAAATAACTTTCGGCTTGGATAGCATTTACATCACACCTGTCGCCGCAACACACCACGCAAGTTTCGGCTGGCGCCAGGCAAAGGTCGGAACATACCCCTCATCATCATCGTCTGCGTCGACACCATTGCAAGCTTCCACGACCACATCGGGCGGCGCACTCATTTCACAGGGCGCAAGACGAGCCGACCAAGTCTCGCAAAAGCAATAGCGAAGACTGGTTTCAGGTCGCGCTTGATCGTAGCCCACTACGGAGTGTATTATTAAATTAAGCGACCTGAACTAGTACATGGAACATAAGCACGCGCCGTCCGTGCGGGTCTTGACCGCACGCTTGGGGCTTCGCCGAGTAATCCTTTTAGGGTCCGCCTATATGTTTCTTCTATAGCTTAACACCATAATGTGCATTCATTTACACCTCCGCCTCTCGTTATAAAACGAGACACCCAGAAAGCCTTCGGTTTCGATCCAAAGAAACCTTACTGCTGGTGTAGCGTCATCGTCAAACCTTGCCGTTCCGTAACATAGCTTACACATACACATGAATGCAACAAGCAACAAGCTGCATTATCTCTGCCAAGTGTAGTCACAGAGGCAAGCCTGTTAGGGAAACATAAAATCTAGCTAAAACATTATGATTATAAAAGTTTTTACATGTAAAAAAATTAAAAGAAAGGCCTAAAATATATAAGAATTTCGCGAATCAATATTTTCTTACACCTTTACGTTCCCGAAACCTTTCTTTTGTTTAGCTTCTGAGACGCCATTTAGCACAGCCATTAAATCCCATTTGATACTCAGGATTGAAATGTTTGTATCGTGAATAACTGAAATACTAAAGCGATTCATCACTAATCAATTAAATCAGCCAGCAACAAAGTTAGCTAGCATCGTGCGCCAGCGCAGACTGATACATAATGAATGACAATACGAAATACGAAACGAACCACCACACCACACATTATGTACAATCTCACTCAATGTACTAATTTCATTCATAGTTATTTTTGTAGTATCATCTTTTTTTCATGTAAACCCGTTTGTATTTCTTGTAGAGGCGCTTGAAATTATGCCTCTTTAAGCGGCGTAAAAGCCGGCAAAACATGGACTTGGCGAAGCGTGGATTGTGGTGTGGTTTTCAATCGGCGGCGGACTTCCCTTGCCATAGGAAAGACCCGCTTGCTCCGTTATCCGCTGTACCTTCAAGATAGTTTTTGTAGGAAGGAAAGGTTCTATTCATCAAGTAACCATTTCTTATTCCCTTATTCCTTCGTTTCTTATAAGAGTCGTAACAATTCATACTCATGGACAAATGAGGTATTATACTTTGGTTAATTGTCTTTGATATAAGAGAAGTTGGCTGTTTTGCGCCTGAACACGTCGGGCGCCTATTTTGCCCGTGGGCTGGTGATATTGTACAAGAGCACTTACACAATTATTGTCTTTGGCATTATCTAGTAAACAGTTGTACGCGCAACTACTTACTAAAAACCTAATTCTATTGTTTCTTAACTAATTCCCATTTACAATTATATTTGGCAAAATTAATTGTAACTATATAAAGATTTTAGTAAATTAACAAACATATATGGAACTCGTGCACTACCCTGTGTCTTTAGTATCGATAATAGAACCTATTACCTATACATATTACATAGCCCATGTAAATTATTAATATGTTGAGTAAAACTACGATAAAATTCTTGCTGGCTTAGTAGTATATTTATTTGGCTCTTTACACCACAAAAGCAGCATTATTAAGGGCCTCCGATATCCTCACTCACTCAGCGAAACATAGTAGAAATACCGTTTCAAATTCAACTACCATTTCACATTCAGTAATCTGTGAGCCCGTGGTATCACTTCGGACGAGCCGGCCCAATTAGTACGTTAACATTTCCTCCAGTTAGCACGGCTGTACCATGCGTTTTACCCGTGGAAGAGCCATGCTGAAGAATATGCTGACGCACAAATTGGGCCGGCTCGTCCGAAGTGATACCATGGGCTCACAGAATATTCAGCGTGAAACGGTACTTGTACTGTGTTTTGCAGAGTGAGGGAGAATACCGGAAGCCCTTAAAAAAGTGCCGCTTAAGCGGCGATGTTGGTTTACCATCTAAGAGACCTGCTCTGTTGTCTGCTATACTATAAAAAAAAGCCTGCTACCGTATTAAGACACTCGCTCGGCCACTGTCAGACCCTTCCAGAGACCGAATAAATTATAAATTAAATTATAATTTGTCCGCACCGGGATTCGAACCCGATACCTCTCGTTTCACGGTAGATTTAAAAACCATTAAGCAACTTAGCTCTGATATCCGTATATACGGATGAGGCTCACCTATAAGATTAGCGGTCTTCCGCCCTTGGACACCCACAGCCCTTGCAAAGCCGCAAGTGGACCGTTGTCTTGTTGTCCTGTAATTTTGTTTGTTCTGTGAATTGTTTTAAACATTTACATAATTATAAATATTGCTTAAACCCGGTTTTTTTATTTAATGTTCTATCTTGCTTTTGCAACCAAACGCACATCAGCGAGAGAGTGATGGCATATATAAAACATTTAATTAAATCAACTTCTATTTCCAGTAGTAAAATTGAAATGCAAGGAGGGTTTTGGAAGAATCGCGGGCTGCCTCGTCTTACCAGAGATAACACATCCCGAACCGGCAGTGCTATTGTTTTCTTAATGGAATTCATTCTATTATCAATTACGTTCGTTGGTATGTCAATTATATTTTTCATGCGACCCGACGGTATATAAAAAGTTTAAATTTTATTATTTTTATTTATAAATGTACGTTTTCTTTTTTGAGTTTTACTTTATTTGTCGGCTTTTTTAAATATAGGTACATGTTTTATGCCTCTTTATAATAACTGAGTAACTCTTTAACGCCATAGCACTGCGTATTTTCTGAACATTTTATGCAGGTATAATATTTTCGTCGTAAATGTAAACAATTCAATCAAGTAAAGACATTAGAGAGTATTCTCATGTTAATAAATTAGCCACAGCACTTAAGTAATTGCTCGGATTGATTTTGTTTAAACCTAATTGAGGTAACCTACTTACATCAACATTCTGACATGCGATTTTCCAGAGTATGTTTGACTAAGTAGGTGAAAATATCAATTCATTCACAGAAGAGGCACCATTTCGAGTATAACTACTATTTCGCGGCGAGTAATCTGTGAGCTAAGTATATATCATTTCGGCCGAGCCGGCCAAATAAGTGCGTCCGCATATGCTTCAGCATGACTCTCCCACGGGTGTGACAGTATTAAGACATTCGCCCGGCTACTGTCAAGCCCTTCCAGAGAGCGAAGAAATTATAATTGGCCGGACCGGGATTCGAACCCGATAACTCTCGCTTCATGGTTGACCTATTAAACCACTTGGCTATGAGGCTCTCAGAATGAACGTCTTTTCTAAAATAGCATATATCTACTGTTGACGAACATGCACAGGTCCGAGAGCAATTAAGGAACTCCGATGGGTTTAATTTTTTTTCATATGTTTACACTAGAAATTCAAACTATTAGCGTCTAAATCCCGAGCGAGGATATTTCTTAAGAACTCTACGATTGAACGTTGATACGTCCTATCTATTGAGTTTTTGTACATTTAAATTAATTTAGTATTAATATGTGTACAATCTTATGTCTGTACTGTATAATCTGAACGTACTTCATTGAAGTTTATATAATTAAAATTAAATTGTAGTCAGTAAGGATTTGGACGGTTTGTTTTGTCTTGTATGCTAAAATTTTTCTTTGCGTACACTAATATTTCATCTATATTGACCCATCAGTCAATAATTAAGTTTCCCTGAATTTGTTGCAATCGGACTCCTTGGAGAACAGAAAATATATCGCTAATCGGGACAAGTACAAGACGTGAAAATGGTGGTACTTATATGTTTCGCTGAATGAGTGATAATATCGGAGGCCTATCCAATATCGCTGCAGTGACATAAAAAGCCGGTAACACAACCAAAGCGGGGATCGTGGCGCGATTGTTCAGTTGTCGTTCGCGGCGTTGAATTCATGAATATCCGAATGAATAACAGATGTGATATGGCAATGAGTCGCTCACCCTATATAGGCATCTTTAACTTATCCAACTGGCGGATATTTCAAGATGGTGCGATGCGCAATTCAGGTTGCTTTAACCCTAGATTCTCATTTTATAACGCTTATTACCAACCTTCATCGTTTCGACTACGCCGTATAAAAGGGAGGCTTCCTAAGGTTTGTGGAATAAAAAATTTATGTGTTTTACTTATTTATTTTTTGTCGTTGGCGCATTTCTGTACAAGTCAATGGGTTTGTTTGTGTGAGACTTACTTTTACCATGACTTACATGTAGCATAAGCGAAATGTAATCATTTTTTTGAAAAGAAAAATTGCCGAGTTCCGTGGCGGTTCTCGGTAAAATCTATTATGCGAGTCAAGTGGTAATTAATAGCGTAACGTTAAATTTTGATTTGTTTCGACGAAGCGCTTGCAATGAGTCTATTTAAATAAAGATATTTTTTAGTTCTTACTTTACCGCTATACAATAAAAATGATAAAGTGAAAAAGAAACGACATTTTTATAATGAATATATTTTATTCAATGGTAGCATCACTTATATTATAGATATTCACATGACTGTATCTGGGGAGAGTAGGGTGAGGCTACTACATTCATAATTACTGTATATTTTCAGTGCGTTGCACTAAAAATCAATGTTAACTTTAGGAATATAGGCGGACTGAACTCCTAATTCTTTTAAATTACTCAGTCTCAAATACTGTTATATTCCCATTACTACAGTGATCGTACACAATGCCTATGCACTAAGCGTCCACAGGCCTAGCACGAGCGCTATTTGCTTGAACATAGCATTGGATTCACTTTCAAAACATAATAAAAAGAGATCCTATTAAAACAAAACATAATTCAAACAACTCTCGATAGCAAAAAATAAGAAACTCCTATATAAAACATAGAGCTATGTCAAGTCGACTACTATGTACATACTGTTATCTTTTTCTTTGTCGTAGTTTTATACAACTCTCACTTTCAAACATTTACAATAATGTATAAGGTACCCATAACCATAAAATTACTCCTAGATTTACCTTGATTTTTGAAATACGCCTACCGTTTCATACCTAAGACTGCTTGGGAATTATAAGAGAGCGGTTTTGAAAGTAACATTGTTCACATTTTACAACATTCAAGAAAAATATGACATTGTTAGGCAATGTTTAAAAAATATATAATACTAAAAATTATAATGCTATATACATGTTGTTCTAATACTCACTGGCCAAAAGGAACTCTTTAAAATCATACATGGCTATACTAGCTTCGTTATTACATTTTTAATTCAATAATTACTGCAACGTATATACTTTATATTCTATATAATTTTAGACAGTGTACAAGTTTAGTAAGCTGCACAATGTCTAAAATTATTTCTCAAACCGTTGTCTACCTGGATCACAAATAATTATTTATCGTCTATTACCATAACCACAACGCACCTATATATAAGATAAGATATACAAACAAATAAAAGCACATCAAAATTTAACCATAGCTTTAAATCTGAGAACTGTTCTAATCACATAATACTATTAAATGTAAATTGTATTAATTATATCCTATATTTATGTTTTAAACAAGTTTTGGGGTAATTCGAATCATTAATAAACATGTGCACCAATTTTGAACTAAATGGCCTGAGATTAGAAATTCACGAAGTGCAAAATTTCACTCCAATAACTTTATTGTCGTCATTCAAGTATTCCCAGTTCGAAACAAATTTACATACACAGAATATTCTATGTATAGACATAACTCTGGCTTACAGACGTAATAAATATGTAAGATGTAATACTTTCATGGACCAATATTTTAACGCAAAGCTACTCAAGCCTGGTCAGCATTTTTAAAAGCTTACTTAAAAGTCTCATAAACTCTGATCCGATTTATCGAAAATCTATTGGATAAATCCAAAAAGCAGTTAAGAAAGTAAGTGAGCGTTTAAGTATTACAGTGTCAGTGTCCCGCCAAGTCTGAACCAGCCGCCTTTAGCCTGACCGTTGAACAAGCTTGAGCAGCCTTGTTTTAGGCAATCAAAGTTGTGTCGTTTATACAGAATCGCAATCGTTTATTGTGATAGAACATCAGCCAAGAAGCCCATAAAATGACTAACGCTACAATATGAAATAATGTCGTGTAGATTCCGTAACGATGCGACTTGTCATGTCCAACTTCAAGCGTGTCGAGCAATCTACTCGTCAATCTTCTCTCATTCAAATAAATACCAACTTCTATGACATGCTCGCACCGTATGCTATAAATTATTCATACTGCATAACAAATAAATTACTAGTCCTTATCTTAAACGTTGTACAATTATCACAAAAAATATATATGACATAGTTTTAATTTCAGCTTTAATTTTTTTCCCCACACTTTTAACAAAACATACAGTAGAAACATCACAATATTTTTTCATTTGGTTTAATACAATAATGCAAGTGCTAGAAAACCATTTAATAATGGTTTTTTCATCAGCTTTCTAAAGCTGCATGCAGTAGGTGATAACAGGAAGATCAAGACACTGATTATTTAAAAATTCTCAATTTGAGCTGTGAACATTTTGATTCTCCTTGCTGCATATTATATGGATATCTACTGATAGATTAAACAATTTATGAAACTAAAGGAACATTATACTCATCGCGACACTAGTTCCTAAATTTTGAAAAGCACACACTTCAGTTATAAAAAAAATATGATGAAATGGTGGGAACTTCTCTATTGACTTTAAAATTATAATTCAGCCTTAACATCTACAATTTCTTCAATGGTAACCATAAATTACCCTTTACAAAACTTATTAAACCACATTGTATTACATTTTTTTGCAATTGTAACAGGCAAAAAAGAAGTTAATAGTACTTGTCTCTTCACAGAAATAAGTACGAAGTTGTTTTAATCAATAACTATGCAGAGATATTTGAATTGTCTTAAAATTATCTTACATTTTCTCCTTAATACTATGAATAATAAATTAAGTCTTTGGTAGGTATCAAAAATTGAATAATCTGTTCATGTTAGAAAATCTCTCAACTATTGAATTCTCATTTAGCATAATCTCTAATCAAACATTATCAACTATAACTTGAATATCTCCATTCATATCAATGCAATAGACTGATTTATCAAGTTTTTGTTGGTGCAGAATACAATTTGTGCTTTTAATAATATATTACAATAATAATAATTAAAGTACCAATTTTACATCAATACCAACTGAATGAGGCATCATTTTCAATTATACAGATTCCTTGCTAGGTTGCTGGAGCAATCTATATGGAAATTGTGCATCTGTCAGTCAGCATACTATATTAAACTGTAACTGGTGTTTTGACTTCCTTGTTTACAACATAAAACTTATGCTTCTTACCCAAAATACCCCAAATCACAGCTACATTTTCTATCACTACATTGAAGGGAATGGTCGCTAGTGCCCCACCCACGCACATAATTAACTTTAAAGGTCCATATCTGTACATTGGAAAGGATTTCATAACACCAAATATGTACATGTAAATATTAACAGCACCTATAAATCCAATAATCAAATCCAAAATATGAGGACAGGGTATTGGACATAAGGCAGCTAGGACTATATTGCTTGTCGAAAAGGGCAGTGTAACCCAAGAATAACACGAGACGGCTAAAAAAATTTTATAAATGAAGGGAATCTCTTTAGAGTGCACCACTAAAAGAATACCTTGAATCCATCTTTTACGCTGTTGCATAAAGTCCCACAGAGTAAAAGGTGATTTCTCCCACATTTCACCTTCTACAAAAGTAAAGGAATGACCTTCTCTATAAGCTTTCATTGCAAAATAACAGTCTTCGGCCACTGATCCATCTAAGCCATTGTCAAATGATACGGACTTCTCTGCACTCACCTAGAAAGAAAAGTAGGCTACATTATTGTATGACACATTATAAAGGATCTCTAACGATTACAATTAATTTCATAGGTGAGATATGATACTTATGACTCATATTTTAATTACTTACTTTTGTAACAACATAAGATCCTTTCCAACTGAAGAGTGGTTTATGAAACATATAAAACTGAAATCTAAGTTTCCCCATATCATCTGCCACTCTAAAACTATCTGCCAATGTTGTAAGCCAATTCACTACTTCCTCATTAGCATAAGTGATAAGTCCTTGGCCAAAAGGATGTTGGCCATCAAAGACAAAATTTAGAATGCCTCTCACTGAATTTTCTGTTAGCAAAGTCTCTTCATCCAAATGTACAATCCAATCGCTATCAGCCAAAATATTTACCTTATCTTCCAAGCAGTATTGCAAAGCTCTTGATTTGAATAATGCACCAGTTTTAGTCTTATAATCTCCAGGTATAACTACTTCCCTCACTCGTCTGTGATTGGGCAAGTTAACAGCTTTATCAGTTACAACTTCAATGATAAAATTTTCCATGCCCACATCTAAACATGTATTCATATTTCTAGTTACGTTTTGAGTGACTAATTTAGGAAAATCACCTCTAGTCACAACCCTTATACAAATAAACGGTGCTAATAATGGTGATCCTTTTAATTTAATTTTTCCCGGAAAAACATTAAATAAGGTAAGACCCGCAAAATTACACAGTACTTGAGGCATTGTAAGCAATGTAAGAAATCTAAATAAATATAACATAACTGTACAAAGTAATCCATAAGTTTCAATTGGGTCAATGTATGTTTTCTCATTGTCATTAAGGTTGATCGCTCCCGCAAAAACCAAGAAGGAAAATATAAATGAGAAAAAGAAGATACAATGCATCATGTGCAATATATTACCGCGTAACATTCTGAAAAAATTTTGCTTTATTTAATACATAATAACATAAAAGTAAATCTAGTGGGCATACGTAAATTTACTCACTAACTTGTAAATACCTTACGTCGTCTACGGGAATGGATAAGATATTGTACTTGCAAGTATCCCAATAGTAGTCTTCGACCAGAACGATTTAAAAGTAAAATTTTACTTGTTCTTGAATAAAATGAAATAACTATTTTTATACTATAAGGATCCTTTATGAATTTAAAAATTATTGCCTATTCCACAGAAATATCTTAGGCTTGAGCTATGACCCGGAATTACTGAACTTCGGTTCGATGTAATGTTCACATTTCTAAAGAATAGAGATAATGATAGATGTTTAGACTGATATTTTGATAAGGCAGGACGGGTAACGCCTCTATTTATTGTACAATTAGTGACAACTATCCTCTGTTTGCAATTTGAAAATTGACAGAACAGGACGTTAGTTTATTTGACTTTCCTGAATGAGACTCGCTTGTCGGTTATTATAACCGTCTATTTACGATATATTTATAAAATAATTAATAAATTTTTACTGTTAAAACAGTACTTTCTTCATAAAATCAACTCGTTTTGGTTTTCATTTGCTCGTTAATTTTTTTTTTATTTATTGTCCGATTAATATTTTAGTTCGGCGTGTGGTTTTTCTAGATTTTTTTTGTGAAATTAGTTTTGAATATGTATTTCATAAAAAAATATGCTTACGCCTAGTGACGTCGTGTACTTTTGTGCATGCAATAAAAATTACGTGTTCAAAACTAACTTCACAAAAAATTAATTAAAAATAAATGAATACTCGGACAAACAAAACTATTTATCGGACAATTGTCAAGAATTTATCACTTTTTTATCGATATTTTCTCATTTATATCCATTATATGCCTTTTTTCTAAAAGTATGTCTATTATAAGATATGCAGGCGGATAGGTCACAGATGTCATTAATCGGCGTCATAATTCCAAGTAACATAAGTCATAAGTCAGTGGCTGAGTACAACATTACAAAACCTGCTGACTAGACTGTGTTGTGTTGTGTGTGAGAAATTTTAATTTCTCTAATTCGAAGTCTGAAGTTCTTAGTTTTTCACATAATGTTTACATGAGATATATTAATTAAATACAGCCAATCTGTTAATATAATGGCTTTTAAAGATATGACGTAAATTTAACAATGTTAGAATTATTCCACACAAGATCGCTAGTGGAAGAGAAAGTATCTCGATTCTCTAATAGTAAATAACGGGTCGATATGAATATGTCTGTCACAGATTTATCTGTAGGATGTCGATTTGCCGACTATTTTGCCATATGTGGTTTAGATTTCGATTCAGGTTTAGAGACAGATAGACTATCAGGTACATATTATTTTGTGAAAGAATGTATTGATTTTAATTAAGTATAGATGTAATATGCCTTATAATTAACAGTCGAGTCATTCTATAATTAATCTTTTTCATCAAAAACATTACTTTAATAAATATTTGTTTCAATAATCATAAATTGTTTTACTTTTAGGTGATAATTTACATATATCTCCTTTAGACCGTTCCTATAAGGGGAAAGTACTTGCACATTATCCTGATAATATCCAAAGCAATCCCTTTGATGAACATGCAGTGTGTATGGTGAGTATTATTAATTGAAAAGCTTTGTTTAATTTGGTTTAAAAGCTGACAAAAAATTATATGCTTTGTAGTTTTTCTGTAAGTTTTCAAATCTAGATTCATATTTGAGATATTCTTATTTGTAACTATTGTAGAAGTGAAATTTAAACAATTGTTTCTCTCCTCAGCTCTGTTTACCAGCTGGACTTCAATTTCGCACACAAAAGCACTCATTGGAACCAAAATTTCATAGTTTTGTAGTGACTCGAGAAAATGCATCAAGATATTATGGTTATAGTCTAATTTTTTATGAAGAAGTTAGGAACCGAAATATATGTAGTGCCATGCATACATTACAGGTAATAGTTTCAATAGTTTTTCTATATTATATTATACTAATGTAGTTGAGAATGTTTAGGAACATTCTAATCTCAACTCAAAAATTAAAATTCTTTTAGTGGTCTTTAAGTCCATTTATATGGCTGTCTGCATTTTATATTCCATCACATTCTGACTAATTTACCACAGATAAAGCCGCAGAGAATTATTAGTGTGTATTAAATAAATAATAATAAGACACTGTAAATACATTAACTTATAATACAATGATAAAGGCCAAATGACCAATGATCTTTGATCTTTGTCTTTTGTACCAAGTTCTTTTTGATTTATTAAATATTATGTATATGGTTATGCCTGATAGTCTTATTTTACTATGTGTACTTAGTTTTTAATACTTTGCTATATAATCTGTCTTAATTTTCAGGCTATGTATATAACTGAATTATCAAGTGGCCAAACACCACCAGGGCATAGAAAAAACTCAGGCAAGGAAAGTTCCAGGTCACTGCCAAGATCATTTAAACTTACACCTCATACTGGATCTGCTCTCACATACTATGACATAACCAAAGACAAACTATATGTAGCAAAGAGTCTATCCCTTATATGCCAATATCCCTTTACTAGGGTAGCACAGTTGTTTTTAGAGAATTTATTTCGGTGAGTGTTGAAGTTATAATTCTGTACTATTTACTAAAATTGGTAGCTATTTACTAAATCAAATTTAAAACAATTGAATAAACCTGTGATATCTTACACGTAACAGTTAAAATAAGAAACTCTTATATATGGGTGAAAATATATATAAAATTGGAGCTCCATCCTTCTTTCTCACTTCCAATTTTGAACAATAAACCTCTCATTACAGGTCATTGCCTCGACAACCAGGCCCTGGCTTAAGTCCTGAATCATATGTGTATAACTTATTATATGAAGTGCCAGTACCACTGCCTGGTCAAGCACTGCGGCTTTATGTCCCTCCACCGGAGCCACATCTAGACCCTATACCAGTTGTAAGTTCAATTGAGTCTTACTAATCTGTCCAAAAATTCTCACAAACGCTAGTATACATATATGCCGGAAGGAGCTACTGAAGGAGTTAATTGTAGATTTTACAATAAAGCATAACTTTATTTGCAAATTGTCTTGTGATTTACAAGATTTTAAATCAATACGAATTTATACTTTCTTAAAAAGCCTAAATAACTAAAGTTATTATTATGATCAAAGTAGGAGCATTTAAGCAGCCATTGTCAAGTTGAAGGGGTTTTACCGCGGGTTGTGCAGTATTTGATGTTTATTGGAATTGTAAAAGCTGCTGGTAATATTTCATTTGAATTTAGTTTATTAGTTACATATTTCCTTGACTAAATAAGGTTGTGTGTGTGTGTGTCAGATATATATGTCGGAGAAGTTATATTTAGTTTATATATATTTATTGTGCGCCCGTCGCCGATATACGTCATTTATTATAGGAAATGATATCAAATATAATAAAATGTGCACATGGATGTATAATAAAACAACAAGTAATTTAAACTCGGCTTATTTAAGAATAAACTATATGATTGGTTGAACAACTGTAATTTTTATAATGTAAAATAATTTATGGACAGCATATATATGTAAAATTAATATTAACAATTAATTTGGACGTAGAACACCATGAAAAAGGCCATGTTTTATTGCAAATAAAGATAGTATCATTGTTATAAGATTACAAATATTGAATGTAGCTTTGATATTTCAGGTGATACGAATGCCAAACCCACCAGAAGAACTGCCCCTACTCGACTATCCACTCAGAATAATGTTCAGTACGCTTGGCGTTGAATGCATCGTGCAATTGTTCACCTGTGTGCTCTTGGAACATCAGGTTTTACTCAGATCCAGTGGTGAGACAGCTTTTGCACCTATTACGACAAAATTATGTTTTTTTGTTTGATTTATCGATCTGTCGCTGGCTTTTTAACGGCTAAACGAAGCGAAGCGCGTATTGTACACGTGGCGGCGGTGTTCTCTTCCCATTACCTCGCCTGCTCCGTTGCCCAAACTATGTATGACCAGCACGAGCTCGAATAACAATCAAAATGTTTCATAAATAATTTAATAAAGAAATTACAACATTAAATTTAACATTTAACAATTTATACATAATTAACATAAAATCGTAAAGAAATGAATACGTGTAAAATCCTACACAAATGTGTGAATGTCTTCATTGGCCAAAATGCATTGAGTTATCGGCACGTGTAATGCGAACTTGTAACAAGGTAACACGTTTTGAGAGCCTCGTAGCTAAGTGGTTTAATAAGTCTACCATGAAACGAGAGGTATCGGGTTCAAATCTCGGTCCGGGCTATTATAAATTATATATATATTTATATATATTCGGTCTCTGAAAGGGCTTGACAGTGTGCGGCCAAGTGTCGTAACACTGTGACACGTGAGAGAACCATTAGACTAGATCATCCAAAGTGATACGACGTGCTCACAGAATACCCAGCGTGAAATGGCAGTTGTACTTGAAACGGTGCTTCTACTGTTTCGCTGAGTGATTGTGAACATCGGAGGCTCTGAAAAATAAAGCCGGCAACACAACCAATGCGCGGATAGTGGCGCGGTTGGCGATGGGCGGCGGTATTCTCTTATCATAAAGGAGACCCACCTGCTTCGTTGTCCGCTATATCTACCATATTAGAGAATATTTCTGGGATATGCCATACCATATTAAGAAATAATAATAACCAATGGAATGTACATGTTCCAGATTACAATAAGCTAATGCTCGTGGCGGAGTGCGTTGTGGCGCTGCTACTGCCGTTTGCGTGGGCGCACGTCTACGTGCCCATCTTGCCAGCCCCGCTCTACCACTTCCTGGACGCGCCCGTGCCCTTCGTCATGGGTGGGTGTTTACGACAAATAGAGCTATGTCGCTTCACAATGCTATCAGCAGACCCTGAAAAAATCTGAGAAAACTGAGATTATGGAGACATGTTTGTTGTTTTGCTGAGCGATTTTAGGGATCTTATACCGCGCACAGCCACTATAGAGTCAGGCTGCCTGCAGAGGTGTTTTGAAACCAATTAGACTTGCGGACCTTTCGTTCGCGGCCCAGCAAGATTTGAGGGTATCCATGGGCAGACGAATGCTTATCCCAGATACATCTCTTGCTGGTTTGCCTATCTTTTTTTACGATAACACTTAATCGTCGACTAATACAAAATACCTATATTTTTTAATTTCGTTTATAAGTAGTTATGGCGTTATCCCGTTTCACCGAGTGAATCTTAGTGAAGGAATAAACTCATAGTTAAAGTACCAATTAGGTGGTAACAACCGCTTTTGGAAGTTAATCGTATTTTATCTCACCTAGAATAAGTTTCCTTCCGCCCATGGACACCCCTAGCCCTTGCAGAGCCGCGGATGCGTTGCCAGCTTATAAAAAAGAGCGTACCTATCTCTAAAAGGCTAGCAAACTTGAATAAGGGCTTTTCTAGGAGTCCATTCGGATGGCACGTCCATGTCCAACGGCCTGAGGAACGTAGCTTTGGGCTCGGAAGCGGCTCTCTGCCTGGTGGACATTGACAAGCACGACATCCAGCTACCCGAAGAGTTGCCGATCTTCCCTCACAGGACTCCCTTTATTGAAGAACTGAATCATGTATTGGACAAACATCAGGTAAACGTATCATCTGTTCTTACCATCGAGAAAGATAGTTGAACAATTATCATAACATACATTTGCTAAATAGCAGGAAAATTATCTAAAAAGAAAAGTGCGAAATTTTAATTTATCGTATAGCGGACGGCGGAGTAGGTTAGTTTCCTATGTGGGAAGAGAACATCGCGGCCCATCACCAACCGCGCATCGGTTGTGTTATCGGCTTTTTACGACACTTATGGGGCCTCCGATAACCGCACTCATTCAGCGAAAAACAGTAGGAGCACCGTTTCAAGTAAGACTACCATCTCACATTGAGTAGTCTTGAGCCCGTGGTATCACTTCAGACGAGCCGAACCAATTAGTGCGTCAGCATGGCTCTCCCACGGGTGTGACAGTACTAAGTAACTCGTCCAGCCACTGTCAAGCCCTTCCAGAGACCGAATAACCGGGATTCGAACCCGATGCGTCTCGCTTCTTGGTAGACCTATTAAACCACTTACCGACGAGACTCAATATTTCAGGTGTCTCGGCCGGAGACAGAGCCGACGAAGTTGGGCGTCCCACTGAACGGCACATTCAACAAACACATGAGCGACGGGATGACGAGCAGTTGTACGCTGCCTTCGGGTGAGGCGATTTCTTTTCTCTTATTAAACACAGAAACAGAACCATAAGAGCTCACCATCGAAAATTTATTCGGTGAGCCTACGCGCAATATTCTTCTTGGTCAGGCTCCGGATGTGCCATCGCCATTGAGCTATTCTTTTGTAATCTGATTTCTTCAGGTTAGCTGTTAGCAGTTAGTTTGAGTTCCTTAGCGGATCGGTCTTGCAAACTTAAGCTAATTTTTTTTTAACTTTTGAAATAGAAAAATAGATCTGTATATAACTAGCTGAGCGAATTATGTAAGTGGCAAGCAAGAGCTCAAAAAAAGAACAAAATGTTTAAATAAACCTTATTCAAATAAGAAATGCAAATTAATTAGATTAGAAGTTAAATTGTAAACTAGAGATTAATGATTAAGGTCGAAGTAGCAACAGGAATGTTTTATAAATAACATGCAAGTGTAAAGATGTGGGAATGACATCAGTTAAAGAATGCAACGCTGCATTGCACTGTCGGCACGTGCAATGCGTTGGAAACGAGGTAAATGCTTAGTCCACATTCTTCATACCGTGGCTGTATCTAACACACGTGACAAACATAATATACATAACATAAACATAAAAAAGAGACAAAGATCGTTTCAAAAGTAGGGATTGGTGGAAAATGGATTAAACCTTTAGGGATATAAAATGTATCTCTTAATGCCATAATATAAAAAATATGTAGCTTTTCTCTTATTGTGTAACCTTTTATGTGAGGACTTTATTGTTTTATGTTAAGGAATTTGTATCTTTTTCTTATATCCGTAGTTTTAAGCAGAAGCATTGAAGCTTTTGTTAACTTGAAAATGTATGTGTAAGAATTTATGAAAACGTTGACATCTTTGTCAGCCGCACCAGCCGGACGTGTACGTGTACATTTACTTGTATTTTGTAACGCCAGACTTATAAAGGAAGGTGCGCGCAGGCTTCGATTTCTCATTTCAGAACTCCCGATGGATACGGTCTGCGTGGGCGATCGTTTCCAATAGCTATGAAAATAGACATTGTCCGTCTTTTAGACTAGCTCGCATGGTACGGTGAAACAAACTATCCTGCCCATTTTGGCATCACGCTTACATTCCAAATCACAAAGTGAAATGTATGCCGCAGGTGGCCTCCGTCGCAAGCACTCGTTCCACGACGTGTTGGAGTGGGAGGAGAATAGGCCGCTGAACGCGTCGCCGCCCGCCTCGCCAACCCGCAGGTATCCTCGTCGCATGGACGCGCTGCAGCGGATCGTCGACATCGTCAAACGGACCGGTGAGATGTTTTTTATGGTATAGGTGCAGTTTGTTGCCGTTTGTTCTGCACTTGCGCTTACGATAAATAAGGGGCTGTCTATTAATCACGTGAGGCTTGAAAGGAGGGAGCGGTTCGACTAAAATCGCGAATTATCACAATGGCCCTCCCCTTGTGATATTTCGTGTAGTCAAGTGTAGTAGTTAGTGTAGTCAAGTAAGACGTCACTGGTGTTTATTTTTTGTCAAAACCTTTTAAATTGTATGTAAGTGTTTTGTATTAATTAATAAAACTGTGATTTTAATACGCGCGACTTTTACACGTAAAATTAGATTTTACCTGTACTTAAAGTACTAAAAATACACAAGATATTGGATGGGGGAGGAGGGGTCAAAAAGTGCTAAAGAAAAGATCCCGTGATTATTGGACGGCCCCTAAGTGATGTTTGACTTTTTTATCTGAATTGCAGGGGTGAACATCGACGACGTGGATTCGGAGACGGTGATGCCGACGGCGAAGAAGGTAATCCTGAACGACGAGGAGCAGTACAACGAGGACGTCCGCTTCAACCTGGCCATTCGCGAGACCTTCCTCAACCGGTTCGTGCACATGCTGCTCATGTACGAGAACTTCGTCATCATGCCCGACCAGGTAAGCCCGTGGCCTATTAAAATCCACTGCTGCACATAGGCCTACCGTCAAAGACGCCCTCCTATTGCGATCTGTCTGGATCCAGCGGTTGCCTGTGAAGTGGATTTGTCTAGAATATAACCACAACAAATTTTCACTGTATAAAGTTAATTGAAGGAGGAAAATATATACGATATATAGCGAGCGATAAAAAATAACGGAGCACACCGAGTCAAACCGTGGTGTCACTTCGGACTGCTCGCTATACCATAAAAAAATAGCTAAATATTAGCTTGAAATATTATGAAAATATTTTTAGTCAACATAAATACAAAATGCAGCTCGTTGTGTAGCGGTAAGTTACAAGCGCGCCCCACACGTGCCCTCGGCGGCGGAGGCCCACCGCACTCACGTTGCACGTGCCCCTTGACATTCACGACGCTCGAGACTCCGTCCCCGCAGCCCGCTCGACCTTCAAAGACTCGCGGGCGCGCACTATAAGTCGTCGAGTCTCCTCGTCCGAGGCCTGAAGAACTAGCCTACTTCAACTCGTACTAGTCGTATTTATATTTGTAAATGTAATTTAAATAGTGAGGAATAAATATCACGAATGTAATACAATCTACTGCTTTCGCCACGCCAAACAACATCCTGTAGTTGAACGTCACAACCAGTCTACCACCGGTTCCAAGATAAGGCCACTGAGACCACCGCCAAAATAAACTGAGTGGGTGTAATTTTTTAGCTTCCGTGAGATACTTAAAATATAAAAATTATCACTGAGAACGCCTGGCATGAACACCTCATTCCCAAGACGTGACATCATTTACAAAATCATTAACACTATAGTATGTACGCTTTTGATGACTGTTAAATATCAAGAAATGGCGCAGGTGTACCTCGTTGTAGTCTTAATACCAATGGATTTTTAAAATGTGCATATCTCCTTCTAACGTACATAATGTAGTAAAGGATTAGATGGTCTCCAGGACCGCGACTCTTGGCTGTCGTCGCGCGAGTCGATGGTAAACTTCGACAAGGCGTCTTTCCTGTCGGACCAGCCGCAGCGGCACCGGCCCTTCCTCTCCCGCTTCCTGGAGACGCAGATGTTCGCGACGCTGGTCGACAACAAGATCATGGCGAACTGGGGTGACTACGACGCCAATCTGCAGGTCTTCGAGCACCGGATCAAAGTTGTGAGGTGAGGTTGCGGAGTCGTTGGTCTCCGGTGGGGAAGTCCCTGCCCTAATGCCACTGCACTAATGTTCTGCGTGGTGGAACTGCGAAGGAAGGGAGCTGCTAATATTAACATGTGAGGGTTTTAGGGCCATGGCGTTAACTGACGCTTACAGAAATTACTAATACATATAAAATAGAGTAAATGTTGTGACTAAGGTCTGGGTATACACCGGTTTAAGTAGGAATCTTTGATCAACTTATGTGATTTCCTTGAATATTCTTCTTACGCATTCTTTATCGACCAATAAGCTTTTAATCAATTAAATATCTATTTTTCTAATTAATAACTGAATAAAAATTAAGAAGAGCAGTCCAAAAAATCAGTCGAAAGTTTTTGAAAAAACAAATGTTCAACTAGGAACCGGGGCTAATATAATTTTCAATATGTAATTTGATATTCATGAATTCTGTAAGTTCGCGTATAATAACCCGATTTGCTATGAGATCTTCCACATGTATGATATTAAAAACTTACAAATCTCTGCTAGAACTAACATACCATGTTGCATGCAGTCTGTTTACATATTCATATAACAGAATGTTCGAGTTTGAGAATGTCACAAGGAAGTTGAGGTACGAATTAAATAGAAGTGGTAAGAGAAAGCTTAGACGGGGCCGCGTTGTTGCAGACGTCGGCTGGGTGAAGGGGGACTCGCGACACGCGGTTACAGCGTGTGGGCTGGCGCAGCCGGCTGCGCTAATAGTGTGTGGAGTCCTGCGGAGTTGGAAGTGGGCGCGCCTGGGGAGAAGCTCCCACACCGAGCTGCCTATTACAGAGCTTTTCCCGCACGCTTGGACGCTAATGCCCTCGCGCCTCCGCCCACGTCTGACCGAAGGTGCGACAACCAATAGGCGGCCAAACTCACACCGAACCACATACAGGCTCGAATGGGGATGAAAGGAGTGATGAACTACAGACCTAATTCTGGTGGAGACAAATCCAAATTCGTCGCTTTACGTTGGGCAGACGCCCAGACAGAATTTTCCACTTTTGAGCAAACAAAGTCAAAACCATATGCACATTAATTGATTTGGGCATGCCTATATGTCTAATAATGATGTACGATTATGAATTTGGCATTAGCACTCACCAACTGTCGAGATTGTGTGTGCGCTTGAATTCATACTCCAGTCGTCCTGCGCATGCGCTCTGCGCGGCTTTTCGTTGTTTTGTGATATTCAGTATCCTTGGTATAAAATAAATGGAACAGCTGTGTTCCTAGTTTCTGGATTTCGGGAGAGGAGCGAGCCACTCTCTTTTAACCTCCTGTGTAAATAAAGATGTGTTGTAGAATTTCGATCCTTTTATTTTGTATCAAGGACGGCTGCGTAGTATGTTTTGAGATAGTTCTTACATATGAAGCTTAATAAGCGCATGGAAAATATTCTTGAAAATTTTCGATTTCTACAAATGTATTTTTATGTAGTTTAAAACATGTTTATAGAAGTTAGGAGCAAAATATATATAAATAGAGTCTCTTAGAATTGTCATAGAGGTAATATAAACAAATCGAACGTATTACTTAAAAGCCAGCAACGCACCCGCGGCCCTAAAAAGGCTACAGGGTACTTTGCTGCCGTTTTCAATAATAAAAATAATCGTGGCGTAATATTTTGTTCGATTGTGTAGCTTTGTGTCGTCACCCGTTGGTCTGAAGCAGCCATGACATTTGAAACGTCAATATATCCATTTTTTAAATCTCTTAATTTACATAATATATATTTTAGTGTTCAATATTAAATATGTGTATTTATGGATATTTTTTAAAGAATAAGATTCTTTGGTACATGACTCGCTGTTAGAATTTTTACTATAAAACTGTGATTTTTTTTCTTTTTCATTCAAGTTTTAACTTATTGCTAATGAATCTCAAATTTAATATACACATTTGTTATATGAAAAGTTTTTACGTGTTTTTGCGTTAGATTTTATATACTTTTTTTACTAGATATTATAATAAGCATAAGATTAATCTCTCCGTTTCCAAATCTCGAAGTGACCTACCTTTCCAATTAGTGGTAGCGCATGGAATCTATCTTTAAGTATTTGTGCACGTGCAAAGCATGTGCTTGCTAGTTTTCTATTACACTGTAATTTATTTGACTAGTTCAATTTTTACATAATACTATTTTAGTAGTTTTGTTTGGTTCAGCAGCTGTCTGATACATATTTAGATGTAATTAAGCTTTTATTTTTGTTACGTTTGATGCATTTTAAAATGTTTACGATTCTGGCAGCTTAGCTGAACAATCCCTTACTTATAATCGGTGTTCAAATGAGATGTCTGCGATGTGTTGACTCGTTCTTTTAACTGCTGAAAGTGTGCCAAAGAGCCAGATAAGCGCTTGTTATTTACATCTCTGGGGTCGTCCATTAAAGACTTGATCACCTCACCTTTGGTTATATGTAATAAAATTTAAGACTGCTCCAACCCCTTTTTCCCCATCCAAAATTACGATATTTTTAGTATCTACCAAGAATCTCAAATATGAATATTGAATATAATATATATTATAAACTGAATATTATTTTTCAATATGGGTATATAGTATAATCTTATTTTCGTTTAGAAGTCGCGCGTATTAAAATCACAAAGTTTTATGAATTAATAAAGAATACCTTTATGAAATTACAATGCGTTTGACAAAAACCAAATACATGTGATCCTTTCTCCCCCCCCCTCCCCTCCCCCTCC
>DWCF01002014.1:0-26345 GCA_018230265.1 Delias oraia | reverse complement strand
CTAACTTAAAATTTATATTATTAACACAAAAAATTGTTAACAGGTGCTGAAACGAACAAAAAAGTTAGTTCAATGAAATATTATTCATACAGACTGATGGTTCGGCAAAATGAGGACAATCACATCTCAAAGTGTCGGCGTCTATTTCACCAATATGCTGTGGATATGTATGTGAATGTTGAAACTGAACGATTGACATTTATCAGGTTGAACCAGGCAAAACTCCGTTCCGAGGAATACATTCATCTTCGGGATGCTATTAATACTGATGGAAATGCACAGAATGTTGGCAGAACAACTATTTTTGTGTTGTTTGTTGTGTTGCCGGCTTTATACGCCACTTAGGCGGCATTTTTAAGGGCCTCCGATATCCGTTTCACGTTGAGTATTCTATGAGCCCTTGGTATAACTTCGGACGAGCCGGCCCTAAGTCCTTCTTTTCAACATTTGTGTTAAAAATTGTATACACATCGGTTTTATTGAACAACAGGTGAATATATGATGTTTTTTGGCAGATTAGGGTCAGCTGGCGTTGTATTGTGAGCAATTAACATCAACCTGCTGGTCTAAGCTTCATTAATAACGGGGTGAACGCATGTTAAACAGTTGGCATTATTACTTAATTCTTATTAATACGTCGTTTATCCTTTCTTATTTAAAATATAAAGGTTTATCTTATTATCTTTTATAACTATTTATAGTTTTTGTTGTGCATGTGGGTAATTAAATTTGTTCTCATTATGAATAATGGGTGCATTCTAAATGAAGTTGTTACTAGGAAAAGTTAGTTTTGCAGTCGCATTAGGTGCTTTTTAAATATTAAATATTAGAAATACCTAAACTAATTTTTTTAAATTGTAGTTGACAATAGAGCAAGCGAGTCTTGATGGTAAGGTCGCCGTTGATGGCTTCTTACAACGCCTAAGCGATGTAACTTAGTAAAGGGACTATTTCTAGAAGATATTCGGTGAGAGTTAATGAACAGCCGACATACCTACTTAATACGTCAGCTTGTATTTCCCACCGGGGAGAAAATGTTAAGACACTCACTTCGCATTAAACTGTAAATGCTATTCAGACCGGAAATCGAACCTTGTATCCATAGAGTTACCGTTAATAACAAGACTACTTGGCCATTCGACTCTTAATTTGTACTAGAATTTTTTTATTAAAAGATGAAGGCACATTTTGGATTAGCGGCCCTTGCGCCCTTGGACGCCCTATCCACTTCTGGACCTTAAGTGAGTTGCTGGCCTTTTTGAATAGGTACGTTATTTTTTAAAAGGTATCTAAGTCGTATTGGTTTGGAAATACCTCTGCAGGCAGCTTATTTCACAGAATAGTGGTGCGCGGCACAAAATGTCTTCAACAATAATTACTTGAGAAGTTTCTTAATATTATTCTAACGTTACAGTAGAACCTTTTTTTAAGGATATGGGTAGGATAAATTCCAAGTATCAGTTTCATTTAGCTTATCAGGAGCGGTGTCGTGATGCGGTATCGGATGACTCAAACCAAGTAGCATAGGAGCTTAAAACTCTTTTTAATTCCAACAAATCCAACAATTCCAAAACGCTGTTTATCTAAGGAGATTATGTCATACATACTAAAGCTTATGACAGTGAAATTACTATTCTTAATAAATCTTTAAATTGTTTAATCTGTAAATGATATTTACTCATATTTAAGATTTAAGCATTGAACTAAAACATGAGGTATATCAGATGCGACAGCTCCTAGGCCCTTGCAAACTCAGCGCCCGATCGAGATCCTATCAGTGGCGTCAATTGCCCGTGCCAAATGCCACTTCCCTCCACCTCCCCACTTGCCCCCGCAGTCATCTTGGAGGCAATGTTATCAGAACAAGGCAACGTGATTGAATGTTTCCGCTGATACGACCTTCTTCGATTGTTTCGGGTGACTTTGGTAACATAAGTTTGCGATTATGTGGATATAAAATTGGCTGTTTTTTTATATCATCGGTGGCAAACGAGCTCACATAGCTCACCTGGCTCACCTAGAGCAAGCGGTCCTCCGCCTATAAAGCCCCCCAGCCCTTGCAAAGCCGCGGATATGTTGCCGGCTTTTAAGGAAAATGTACACTCTTTTCTTGAAGGTCTTTGTTGGGATATACTTCAAATAATATATAGCTAAATTAAATTTGTAATTTTTAAACTCTTTTTCTCAAGATGTTCTTTACCGTAAGCATGATAGAATTTTAACTATTTTGTTTAAGTTGATAATTTTGAAAAAACTATTAGAAATTTAAATTAATTATTGAGACGGGCGTATCTATAAATTATTAAAAATGCAAAATTGTGACTTTGATTGAACCAAAAAAGCAAATGCAAAGTAGCAAACATGGAGACCCTTAATAGGTTTAAATAAATTTTATTTAACGATGAATTAACCATTAGGGTTAACATTAAATTAAAACCAATGCAAAGATAAATACTTTAGCTATTTTAGATGTTAAAATGGAATTTTGAAGTTGCTTCTATGACTTTGATCTCAGGACAGTTTTTACAGTTGAGTAGACTAAACAAAAGAAATCCTCAGACTGAGCAAGGATCAGTTATCTGTGCCGATAAAACAACTTTGTCCCGTTCCAATATGCGGCTCTGCCTCACACCATTGGCTCCGACATTATGTTAACGTGCGGGATCCTAATAGACATTTTTCAAATTGAACCAATTTTTTCTTCGCGGCACTCCTAAATAAATGAAGAGAAAAGAAATTTTTTCACTGCTTGTAGGTATATTTCAAACCTAATACATTTTTTAAGAGAAAGTTTTATGATAAAATGAGCTTCTATTCATTTAGAAATAAAGGGACATTACTTCGGATACGTACCTACGAGTGATTTTTTTTATGGTATAGCGGACAACGAAGCAGGTATGTCTCTTAGATGGTAAGAGAACTCGGCTTCCCATTACTTGTACCTACTCAATAAATATAACTTTATTTTCAGACACAAATTCAAGTTTATTTTCACAAACTGAACTAAGTTTTAATTTATTTGTTTTAAGAATGCATAATTTTGATAAGGAACTTGAAACAATTTTGTGTTTATAATAGCTGAATGATATGTAAATAAATATCTTTAATGTACGGGGAATATTAATCTGCATAATTTCAAAACGACAAAAACAGTACTAATAGAATCCTAGACCTTCTAAAAGACATAAATTGTCTTTCCGCGTAGGCTAAGACTAATATAAATTGTTTTGACAAATGACATGTCGATACAATGCGATGGATGACTAGCAGCGCGTATAATTCAAGTTTATAGCGCCATTAGCCGACAGAAGGCCGGCGGCAAGGTTTTTGTTCAACCGGCGCTATTAACCCGTGAAAAGATAATCGATGTTTCTTCGGCAATTTGGGCCGTCGTGTGTTAATTCTTGGAATTTAACGAACAGAAGCGTTCGTTACGGCTTTCATTGTCGAACAAATATTTATCGATGTCTTTTCCAAATAGCACAATCGCAATTACAATCACCACTATTGTCGAATTGTAATTTAAGAATTGCCGAGTTTTTGAGTAAAAGAAAAATTATCATATATTTAAATATAATGCACAATTGGAGTCAAATTGATTCAACATTAAATTGTAATACGTAGCTATGTCTACGATAATATACGGAAACATTGAAATAAAATTATATTATAATTCACGAGTCTTATATACAAGAATAGTGAATATAATAACCGACATAATTTTAATACTAGGAATAAGAATGAAATAGAGGCACCTAAGTTTAGTTAATCTTAATTCTTAAACAAATAAAATTCCTTTCTTGAGAACTGTGTTCGCTTATCTAATAAAATTCCTAAAGAGCTAACGGAACTTACAGAAAGTAAACTCAAGAATCTTGTAAAAAATACTTTAGTGAAGAAAGTTTATTTAACATAAACCAATACACAGAAGACAAAGATGCATGGAAGCTTCTGCACAAGAACCAAATAGTACCTTTTAAACTAGCTACCAAAAATATACCAACTATTGTAAATTTGGCGATAAAAATATTAAACCCTATGACTTTCTTGTTGGTTTTTTGCGTACAGATATATCTTCCGAACTCAAAGGTAGCGTTACTATTGTATATTGACTAGCAAAAATGTTCCTTATGGAGCATATTTGAATAAATTCTTTTGAATTTGAGTTTGTTCTTGAGATAGTCACAAAATTTAATCGGTACTTATATATTATATAAAATTTATTTAAGAAATAATTTTAAAGTATGAATATAATTCTCCATATAGTTAAAAAATATAAAAGCAGGTGTAACGTTTTTTGTCAATTTTGTAAAATATGTAAGGGAAGCTTGGTAGTATCCCATCAATATTTTACTTGAAAGAAATACAACAGTTGAAACATACAAATTGAAGTTTCAATTATTTAAGGAAATCGAGAAAATCTGAAACTTTGCCCAGAGCTTCGTGATTCAATCGCAACCATTCCGAATCAAAAGCGACGCACAACGCACAGTTGCTGAGCAAAAAAGCCATCAGATTTTCCTGTGGTTACTGAAAAAAAGTGAAAAACTATCAGCCGTACATAGAGAGGCTGTGACTTTATAGTCGGGATAACGGAGCCCAAATCGGAAAACGGTTTTCAGTTTTGCGATATATTTCTATTGTTTGCTATATCGGATGCGTTCTAGTTTAGGTGTGCCTTTTTAAGTCCTGTAAAATGGTCATATAGTTAATGAGCTTAGATAAGATGAGCAAAATTAGCTTTGACATAGGTTTTCTAAATTCTATAAAGCTTTAAAAACATTAATAAAGATGTCGTTGAGCGTCTAAAATCAAGCCAATGTATGAATATATTGCGTCTCAGTTTTTATTAAATGAATGCAATTACTTGGCTACTGCTTGCTAATTGGAAAGATAGGAATTTTACTATAGTAGATTTAGCTGACAATAAAGCAGGTTTGTATCCTATATAGTAAGAGAACACCGCCGCCCATGAGCAACGGCGTCACAGTCTGCGCTTTCGTTGTATTGCCGGCTCTTTACGCCACTTAATCGGTATAATTTCAAGGGCCTTATCAATCACTCAGCGAAACACTGTACTTACGAGTGGGTACCGTCTCATACAGAGTATTATTATGTGAGCCCATGATATCACTTCGGAGGAGTTGTCAAAGTCAAAATCAAAATTCTTTATTCAATGGAACTTTTTAAAAGCTACTTTGAATCGTCAATAAATTTTGAATATACACCTGTTCCAACTCTACGCTTTTGCTAATATACAACAGGCAAGAACCTTTAGGAGGGTCAATATATATATACGATACATTTTTTAAATTAGTCTATAGGTTCAGTGTGCTGTGTGCTGTCTTGTGATGTTATTAGCTTAGCTTAGCTGGCCCAATTAGTTTTACTTGAATATACTTAAGATTGAGGAGTAGGTTTTGAATTTTAGTAACTACAAAAAGGCATGGATACTCCAGACAGTATTTTTAGCCTATTTAAATACTCTATGCGTAGTGTCGCATAAATGCAAGAACATAGAATGCTAGACGAGACTTAGCCAGCCTTGGTCTTGCCGCAATACACCTGGACTTGGTATTGCGCTCCCAATCTCGGTCTTGGTCTTGCGGTAAGTCTTGCAATTACCTATTAGACTATTGCTATTTCATAAAGTTTACTTCAGATCTTAGAAAAACCTAACAGAATAGAAATATTTTGAACAAGACTTTTTTTAAAAAAAAAGACTAGCGCTGTCGGCGTAAGGCCTCCACAGCTTCTCGCGGACTTATGGGGCGAGAGGTCCCCGAAAGATTGGTTTAGGCGCGACTAGCGCAAGGGCTTCTCCTGCGAGACACGAACCTCGGCTTGGGCCGTCGCGGGAACGTTGGCCGTCTGAGCGGCCGGTCGGAGGCTCACCGGGGTGTGCTTTGCCACATACATCGGTCATCGCAAGACCGAGACTGAATTTGGGCAACACTATATATGCGTTTACCTGCCTCATCCACTACATCAAATTTACAATTTATGTCATTTATAGCAATACAAAATAAGTTATCGTATTTCAAATTTGACATATAATAGTTCTAGATAATAATAATAGAAACGCCTTAATATGAATGTGTCATGAATTTGCATTCTTAATATGCACATGCATGCAATTCGTAGCAGTCAGCTGAATGTCTATTTACGGAATCATTGGAGCAAACTGATCCGCTTTTTAAAAAATACGAATTTTCGATACATCCATTGAAGGTTTTAATAAATGTCCGGTAGTCTGGTTCACTGTTGCATAACAGTGATATGCACGAAATCTGTCATTTTGACGAAGGTCGTGATGGTGAACGGACGCGTGCCCGAACACGGCCATTTAAACGTTTTTTGTTGATAAATTAAATTGACGCTCATGAAATTGTGGGACGTTGATTCCGCTTAAGAGAGACCGGCTGCTTTTTATATTTGTATAATTATTTAGGTACACAGATAATTTGTTTTGTGAATTTATTCAGACAATCTTAATAATATTATTCAGGTAATAACCACTAAAATAACGGCTTATCACTTAAAGGAATGCGCATATTATGGCGTCGTTGTCTATGGACGGAGCTGTTCTCTTTCCACATAGGAGGCCCACCTACTCCTTACGCAATACCAATAAAATGTTATGAAATTGTGCATTCATTAATTTTAAAGAAATAAATTCTATAAAAACTATCACTTATAATACCTATATTAGGTAGTTATATTCTACTATATATTATAATAAATTTATATATCTACTTATATTATAAAAAACTATCTATTGTGTACCTATATTGTTTGTAGTATAAAATACCTCTTTTTTGAGAGGGCTGTCTGCATCCGGCCATACGCCTAACACGGTGTTTAGGGCGAGCCAGAGGCTCGCCGTGGATCTGGTTAACGCAAGGGATTTTCCTGCGAGAGACGAACCTTGGCTTGGCCCGTCGCGGGCTCATGAGCCGCCTGAGCAGCCGGTCGGAAGCTCAACGGCGTAAGTCTGGCGACATAACTAGGTCCTCCCTCCATATCCGGCGGGAAAGGTTGTTATCGCGGGCACTACACAGAACCCTACCATCTAAGTTTATGTTATTTTCCTCTCGGGAGGCTTTCAGCTTATTGTTAGCTATTGTGATGGGATCATCCAATAGCTAACAATAATCTGAATCCAATCACATATCGTGTAATACGTATTTGAGTCTCCGTTTGTGTTTTGTAGTTGAGAGAGGCATAAAATACCATTCAGGTTTTTTTATGCTGTTATGTAATTACATATTTCTTTTTATGCTGTTATGTAATTATTATTATATATTTAACATTAAAAATGAATGTCACTTTTTGAACGATAACATTCAACTTTCAATCATACTGAAAAATAATTTGTGTACTAAAACACAATTCTTTTAAAAATAATTTTATTTATTTAAATTAATAATTGTAACATTAATTGATTGTACATACACTAACTATTAACTAATTTATTTTTCGATGAAAGAATCTTATTCCAAAACTTCCTATCGATATAAAAAGAACGAGATCTAAACACTCCATAATTACCACACCCAGCGAAAATATATCAAGAATAAATTCGGCTGACCATTTTGAGGCCTTTTGTAAAACATATCAGTTTTCCAAATTTCAATGCAGCCAGTCGTCTGTCAAATCTACAATCGCACAGATGTTTGCCATTCAAAAATTATCGTTGCAAATCTAAATCCCTACACCATAGTTAATTATATCCACCATGTAATGGTATGTCAGAGGTATATTGTTCAAAAATTCTTTTCAATGCATCGTATTACTAACCCAGTTTTGGGGATACAGCCACCAAAAAAGCCCGAGTTATTACGCTTTTTTGATTCTCAATACATACAATATTTTTCTTTGTGTGCTGTATTAGAGCATATTTAGTTTCGCTTCGAAAAAATTGCAACCTTTTTGGCTCTTTGTATGTAATGTGGTAACATTAACCGATGTTTGTATCGATAAAGATGGATAACTCTCAGCGATTTTAGTGAGATGAAATAACACAGGTAGTATTCAAATATTTTCAATATTTAATCTGCAATGTAAAAAAAAAGTTATATTTAAGATATTATTCAATTGTAACAAGTAAATTATATTACTTCTCTAGAACAGTTAAGCGTAACTAAACACGTATAACGTAAGTAGATCTACGCCTCTGTGTGATACCGACTCTTATAAGAAATGAATGAAATATTTTATTCAACATAAATGTAAAAAAAACTAAAAAAAAGAATTACAAAAATGTGGAATCGTGCAGGGGTATTTCTAAACTAATACAACTTTTGGAACTTCAAGAAAAGAGCGTACATATTCTGGATCTGCAAGGGCTATAGGGGTGTCTATGGGCGGAGGACCGCTTGCCTTAGATGTGCTTCCTGTTCGTTTGCCACCGTATTTTTAAATGCAGCTCGTTTAACGTCAGAATCAGTCTACCACCGGTTCCAAGCTAAGCCCACTGAGAAGAATCGGCGAAAAAAAATCAGTACGTGTATATTTTTCTCTTCGAAAAAGAAAGACACTCTATTCGTTAAATAATGATAAGTAAAAGAAAGATTTAGTAAAAGAAGAGCTATACGTTGCATAGAAACACATCAAAACTCCTGTCTATAGGCGCATAGACAAAAGTTTTGACGAGTCATCCAGTCTATCGATTTGGGCGCATTCGCAGTTTGTTTATTTTGGTAAAATCGGACGGATGTAGGTTTTCGGGTTTGCGGTCCCTCTGTACAGTTAGTTGGAGGCCGTCTATGTTAAAATACTACACAACTTTTTTACGCTTTTTCTATTTCGCGTATCAACAACTAGGCGGTGCGCGTGTGCTTGTTGCTCTCGCTAGTTTCCAATTTTATCTCGCGAGTTCTGGGGCCTTTGAAAACTACAATCTACCTTTTATACAATATAACTTTTTATTAATACTTTTTATTGTGACGTTAAAGTTAGCCTTTATGCCAAATATAAGTGATTTGAAATGTTAGCTAGCTATATTTTTTATCCAGAATAGGTACCTACCCCTGTTGTCGGTAAAATTCTCATTTTAACACTAATTTCGAATAGTAAATAATGATTTATCAATATAGAATATGTCAAATTTAGCGCCAATGTACTGTCAGATTCTTCTTCTACTTCTTCTTCATCAGCCCAAATCCACTGCTGGTCATAGGCCTCCCCCAAAGACGCTCACCCGCTGCGATCTTGAGCGATCTAGATCCAGCGGTTGCCCGCGACCTTCGTTAGATACTGTCGCCCTTTCGAGTACAACAGATGTTTCTGCGATCACCAACCCGCCTGCCAAGCGTGGTGATTAAGGCAAATGACTCTCCTATGACAAAAACAAATAATATACTGTCAGATTATTTTAAAGTAATTCCAACTATTTAAATTTTTAGGTGTAAGGCAAATATTAAAATGGAGTAAGTTCTGACATACCTACAGTTGATGAATGATTAAATCATGAAGTAAATAGCTTATTGATACTCTTGTAATTAAACTAATTTCATCGGAAGCCGCACAGAATATCGTTGTCTAGACAAAATATTCTTATGAGCAGTTCAATATAATGAGCACCGCAACAAACACAGACGGTGGGCGTGGGCCCGTGCGATGATTTAATAGCCGACGTATAAATCTATTCATTTGCAAAAGCTCTGTTCAAACACAGCTAATGAACGACGCTACCTACGAAGGTAATCTCGTTATACTCGCGGTGTTCCTCTTTTTTACGACTTTTTGCATTTTCGTTGCGTATATTTCAGTATTTCTGTGCAGAATAGCATTGCCACTTTGTTCAACCGCCTCTTGCCTATAGTCGGCATATGCGAAAGTAATAAAATAATGTTTTGCAAATGTATTATTGGAATGTTATCATTGACATGATTTAGAGACATACATACACATCACCGCTATTGCCTCCATAGTATGAAGTTCAGTTTCAGCAAGCTTGATTGGTATATTTCACCCGTGGAAGAGCCATGCTGAAGTACATATATATTGACGCACTAATTGGATCGACTCGTCCGAAGTGATACCCTGGGCTCATAGAATGCTCAGCGTAAAATGGTAGGGTGATTCGCCGAGTGAGTACACCGGTGACCCTTGAAATTAAACATTTTAAGCGTGTAAAAAGCAGGCATTGCAACAAAGCATGAATTGAGGCGTTGTTGTCCATGGGCAGCGATTTTCTCTTAAAGGAAACCCACCCGCTCCATTGACCGCTATACCATAAAAATATAAATTCCTTACTCTTTTCGATATCCTAATGCTGAATAATTATAATAATGAGTCTAGGAAAGAATAAGATGTAAAAATTACGTAATTTTCAAGTTTATAAAATATAATTTACTATGTATGTATGTGTTTGTACTTGTATTTCACTGGCACGGCTCGACGTTGTAATTCACCGATAAATGCATACAAAAGTGCCGGATCGGACAGAACATGTCTTGGAGAGGACGTTCTAGTTTTAATTTTGATAAATATCCTATATGATATGTTACTTCTATAGCATTTAAGTATAATATTAGCAAAAAACATTATTTTTCCTTTTTATACATATAAAAATGAACGTTTGGCATGCATGTACGGCTTACGGGCATAAATTTTGAACGGCTGCACCAAACTTGATAACTCTTTTAACATTCTATTGGTTATAATAATAAGAACAAGGTTTATACCTATAAATAATTAAACTTTTGAATCAATTTGAATGAATTTTTGTGTATGCTTTTTATTTCATTCATTTGTGGGGTTTAGGGTTAATAAGTGGTGAGAGTAGCTTAGAACCAAGAGAAGGACACTGTTATCCGACTACAAAAATGAAGGGTATGCTATTAATGTATCAGCTTTTCAGGTTTGGTAGGACCCAGTTGGTGGCGTACCGGGCAGTACGACGTGTGCCGGGACCAGATAGTGATTCTTGTAAACAGCACCTCAGTGAAAAATGATAATTGTGTTCAAAATTCAGCAATCTCACCTTTTTATAGTGTTTGTGTGTGTTTCATATAAAATAATATCCCGTTCAATAAGATTTACTGAAGACCAATAAGCCTGATGTTTGAATATCATACAAATATAACTGATATAATTAGAGTTATATAATATACCATGGCGTTGTTAATATATAATAGATCTTTTAATAACAACCATTATATAATAATTTCTATATTCACTTTTAAAAGAAATATACATATCTTTTATATAAGACATTTTAAAGAAATATATTAGGTACACTTCATTAAATTCTAATATACAACATCTAAAAAGTAAATTTACTTTATTACGAAGTCTATTGCTTTTTCTTTACAATTTTTAGTTTTTTTAACAATGTCTTTGATTTTCCCAATTTTCGATGAACAAACCTTGGAAATCAAAATGTTAAGTCTTCTGATCTGTCAATTTAATAGTAAAATAAGTACCGATTAAAATTATTTTCATGAATATTTATATAAAATTGGTGATATTTCGACTTCATCGGCTTCTATGACAATGCTCGCCCTCCGATCCTCACAGGAGGTAATTATGCATGGGCGCTTTTTAGCGCGTCCGATACAAAATAAAAAATAAAAGAGCCACAACTAATGATCGCTATATTTTTTACGTAACAAGTTTAACTAAATAATATTTTGAATACTGTAAATAGATTACTAATTTAAAATTGTATAATTTAAGCAAAGTTTCAATTCTATACTTTACTACATATGATTACGAAATAAGTAAGGTTTTTGTTAAATAATACTATTTAGGACTGAGGAACATGTGAGGAGCTTTGTAGGCTTAGTTGTTGTTCTTAACATTTTTTCATCACAATTGTGAAACAACAAACAACATTTAAGTGAGAAAAAAATGGAACAATAAATATTTTTATATATAGTAGTAGTTAGAATAATTAAAAAAATCTTATTAGGCTTGACAAATTTTTTAAAGCGACATCTGTGTACTTTTAATAGCACTGCGAGAATTGACTGATCTCCACAAGTTTCCACAGTTATCACAGCTTTATAGATGGCGCGTGTAGAGTTAAATTTAATAACATTTTCAGAAGTTGATATTAAAACTAATATTGAAATAGATTTTTTTGGGTACATTTGTATTATTTTTTCCTTTAAATATATCATATCAATTTTAAGCACATGATCTAAACTATTTCTCCCTTCATTTTGAGATGTTACAGATGTGCAAAATTGTTATAGCACAAGTTTTTTTGTTTAAATATATAAATATTTCATGAACGTCCTTAACGATTAATTTTTGTATTTGTTCACGTGTCGCACGGACGGAACTATAAATTCGGGCAACAAAAAGCTAAACTAAGATGTGGTCAGGCGAGGCAGGACCAGGCGGGTGGGCCGCGGTTGAGGTGTCCTATTGCGTTTCCGGGCCACGTGGATTTATTTGTCTAGCCAAATGTATTATTTAGCACATTTGTTTGGACGAGTTATATTATGTTATACTTATATTATGTTATAAGGACTTAAGATTATTAAATTCACAACAGATTGTGTACTTGTTAACCGCTTTTTCGTTTTTAAGTAAGTCAATCTGATGTTTTTTTTAAATAAAAAAGAGGCAGAGGACCAAGAGGCTCGAACCCGATACCTCGAGAGGTATCGGGTTCGAAGGTATTCGAGTTCGGGTTAATCTCATTCTTACCATTGGTAAGAATGAAATTCATTTTTTTTCAATGATAATAGGGAAGCGTACGAGCAGTATGCTCATCTAGGACAAGCAGTCCTCTATCCAAAGACACCTCCAGCCCTTGCAAGGCCGCGAGTGCGTTGCCTCCCGTTCCGTTTTGTTCCCTAAAAGGCCGGAATAGTAAAATAGAGCGTACCTACCTATACAGGTAAAGTCTCAACTAAGTTATAATTATTAAAATAATATTGAATTATTATTTGTATTTAATGTGACATATATATAACAATAGTGTAGTGGTCTACGCAGACATATGTAGTTGTGGGATATTGTGCGACTGTAGGTATATTTTATTTCTACACGTTCTTATTGCAATGGATGAGTTAATTCAAATTTGAAAGTATTTTTGAATTTGGAGAAATAGGTTTGTAACTCCACAAATTTTAGTTTGCGAACAGTTTCCAATGACTAGAATTATTTTATATGCTATTATTATATATATGCTATTATTGTATATTTCATGAAGGCAATTTGAAGGCTACGAATACATTTCCATGTTTGTTTACAAAGGTCACGCAATAATCCATTTGGCGCCTAACAATCTAAACTTCATACAATTTCACAGCGTCATTTGTCGGATATCCGTCGCGTAGCTAAATCTCCGGACAAAATCATTTCATATTTTCACAAGTCCATCTCTCACGCAACGCTCAATTATTCACTAGGGCCTACCAGTCGTTATCCGTAAGTAATGACCGGTGAAAACTGAATTACACGTACAATTACTGTTTAGGGTCAGATTGGTGGAAATATTTTATTTGCCTTCGTTTTGAGTAGGCCAACTGTAATTTACAGTTTATAGCGCGTTTTATGAGGTTTAGGTAAACAGCATTTTTAGTTAATGTATTAAGAATATTATTTAGTCTTTTTATTTTATAAATAATTAGTGGACGTGGTAGATGGTTCACTAATGAGGCAATTCACGGCGAGCCTATGGCTCGCACCAAACGACCGTGTGAGGCTGTGATGGCTGTATGGCCGGCAGCAAACAAATAGCCCATCCAAAAAAAAATATTGAGGCAAACATAGCATTAGATATACTAAAACGTTACCGTATTTGTTAGTTATAATCCTTTAGGTTAATCCAGGATGGCAGCTACTTTTATAACAAAATTTTATCAAAATTTGTTCAGTGGTTCTTCAGTTATAGGTTACGTGATCGAACAAACGCGAATGAGTATTTTTCAGTAGTTAACGGTGAGCGGTTATAAAAAGTGATATGCATTACCTATTAGATGCGGGTCGCGTGACCATTTCCGTTTAAGGATTTATGTCACAGCCACACGTCCTGTTTGCTTTAGAACGTATGTGCGCGCAAAAAATCGGAGCCAAGCTGTCTGGACGCCCAGTTTTTACTTTCGTAATACGAGATTGCCTAACGGTGATTGATCATTAGTTATTTCAAGGAACTATTTCAAGTGAATGTTAGTAAAATTAACAAAATATGTTGTAGTTTTTATTATATTGCGTTTTTTATATTTATTAAGCCAATAGATTTTATTCATCTTGTTAGAAGATAACATGTTTTCAGCCTTGGTTTGTGTGATTTGAAATTAATAAAACATTGGAAGCATTTATTTTTTTTAACAATTAAACATGTAGGTATGTTTAGACCACTGTAGTTCAATTAGTTTATTTTAACATGTGTCATTTCCTTTTAATTTTTGTATAATTTGATTGTTAATTATCAAAAAAAAAATAGAAAAGCAGACAAACAGTGAGCTCATAGTTGCATAATCTTGCCGAAAACTTCAAAAATTTATATTAGACCACTATTTTTATTTCCTGTTAGACCACTGAGCCTCGTGGCTAAGTGGTTTACCATGAAGCCAGAGTTATCGGGTTCGAATACCGGTCCGGACAATTATAAATAATAATTTATTCGGTCCCTGGATGGGCTTGACAGTAGCCGGGCGAGTGTATTAATACTGTCGCACCCGTGGGAGAGCTATGCTAAAGCTATCGAACAAATTGGACCGGCTCGTCCGACGTGATACCACGGGCTCACAGAAAAGTCAGCGTGAAACGGTACTTGTACTGTGGTTCGCAGAGTGAGGAGGATATCGGAGGCCCTTGAAAGTGCCGCCTAAGCGGCGTAAAAAGCCGGCAACACAACCAATGCGCCGGCCTTGGCGCGGTTGTACATGGGCGGCGGTGTTCTCTTACCATATTGGAGACCCACCTGCTCCGTTGTTCGCTATACTATAAAAAAAGCCTAAACACGTTAAATTTCCTTCTAATGTCTATATACGAAATATCCTCAGATTATATTTGACATATGCGTAATGAAACAGAGTGTGTATTTATTAAGTTAATTAAGACGTCAGTCGAGCCCTCGGGCTCAGATTTCATCAAGATCATATCTTGAGAGACAATAACCGTATGTAGGGTCCAGACGAATGTGTGTGTAAATAAATAAATCTATTTGTAAAACTTAAAGGGTACCTATGTTGCTTTATTGAATTATTAAATTTCTAATTGAAAAGTTTACCTACTAGAAATTTGTTAATACGGTTCGCTCTGTTTAGTTTTGATGTAAGGATCGATGAATATTTATTGGCAATCAAATTGAAGACTAATAATACCGATTTTTGATTCTTTTACAAATATCTATTATATATTTAAGAGATATTAGTGTGTATTTTATGTCTCCAAATGGTTTTATACATAAAAAATTCAAGTTTCAGTAAATACAATTAGCTGACATGTAGTTTTAAGTTTTTAAATGTTATTATTAAATGTCGCAGCTCGCCGCTGCATTCTTCTGCAATACCATTATGAAATGTAGTATTAATTAGATTATATAAATTTTATTTTATGTTTATAATTATTATGGATAATATATTAGTCTCACACAGAACAAATAATTTCATTTTAAGCTATTGATCGCACGCATATACCATCATAAAGATAAAAACTGCAGTACTTAATAGTAGAATATATTTGTTTAAGCTTCCTCGGACATATTGATATGGAGAGTTATTATAAATACCTTTCTACTACATCCCTGTAAATTTATACATATTTATTACATACGCGTATTAATCCGATTTGTTTATCGTCTAAATATGTATGAAATTTCATAATTCATAGCAATAATGAGGCATTATTAGCGACGTGGCTCATATTTAACATTTGAAGAATCGAATGTTCACTTTAAGCCTTTGCTTACCTGAATAGCGATTTTACTAACTTCAAACGTTTAAATTCATTCCACATCTAATTCCCTAATACCTTAATCAACGCGCAATATGTACACTTTACAGAGATATAATTAAAACATAAAATAAATTGTACATTACAACCTTCTGATGCCATAATACCATTACACAATAAGCTTAGTGCTTTATTAATACTAATCGCGCTATCACTCTTAAACAAGAAGATTACTAATTATTATTATATTATTTTTAAGCAAATTTAATAATGACAATAAATGACCACTATTGCATGCACTCGTGTATCTTTTCAGCTTCATCTTACCTTGAGATACTATGACCCGTTCCCGCGTCCCTTATCGCTGTTTTAATCGTTACGCACCGACTCTTAGATAATGAACCGAGGGGCTAAAATACGAGAGAAAGCTTCCTGATACACTTATGAACTTCTACGTATTAAAATTGAACTTCAGAGTTGTTATTGCTTCCTTTCTTAATAAATCTTAATAATTGCCTGACAGGCCGTGCTCCACGGCAGATCTGTTTATCTCCTAGCCAAATAAATAAAATTATAAATCCGAGTATTAAAATCACCAGTGGGAGAGCCATGCTGAAGCATATGCTAACGTACTAATTGGGCCAGCTCGTCCGAAGTTATACCACGGGTTCAAAGAATACTCAGCGTGAAATAGTAATTGAAATTGAAATGGTACCTCTACTGTGTTTCGCTGAGTAAGTACGAAATCGGAGGCTCTTAAAAATGCTGCTTAAGCGGAGTAAAAAGCCGGCAATACAACTTATGCGTGGACTATGGAATGATTTTCGATAATCGAGATTCGGTAATCTCTTATTATATAGGGAACCCACCTACCCGCTCCGCTGTCCGCTATACCATATAAAAATAAACAAGTTCGATAAGATAACTTAAGTTAGTACTAATAAGAAAGAGTGAATGTGATGTCGAAATGAATTAGTAGCATGCGATTCTTGTATGTATTGATAACTTTGTCATAGTGTTAGTCTCAACTCTCAAATGACGAATCAATATTTCATTGTCTTTATTTTTATTGAAAATATTAAATTACTTCTAATAGGTACAAATTATGAAAGTGGCAAGAAGAGCTCGAAATAAAACGAAATATTTAAAACTTATTTAATTAAAGAACACTAATAAAATTACATATTAAAATTTAAACTAGAAACTAATGGCTATGTTCGATGTTGGAACAGTAGTGATTTATAATTTTCATAAAGGTATAAAGATATGTGGGAATGACATCATTTCAAGAATGCAATGCTGCATATAACTGTAGACACGTATAACCCGCTGAAACGAGGTAAATGCTTAGCTGACATTCTTCATACTCTGACTGTATTTAACAAGCGTGAGGAAATTTTAGATGTTTGCGATATATCTAAGATTTTGTTTTACGTAGGTATATCAATATCTACTAAATTTAAACAGTCATTAGAAATTATTTGAAATTCTAAATTTCAAACTATTTTTTGTTTCTTATTTGATTTTAAAATATAATATGATAGGTTATTATTTATTAGTAGGGAATATGAGTGCTACTAAAATCTTCTGAACAATAATCTTCAGAATATCCCTTATAATGAAGATAACACTCAAACTATAATACGCCATCTAAATGCACCGTCGACAGGCATAAACAATTGAAATAATTATCGGGATAATCCCAGGATCAACCCTTGAGATCCTAACCCTTCCGACAATCTGACAACGTCTTATGCAAATTCTCCTTAGCGAATTACATTTACTTAAAACAACTAAACTCTGATTTTGAACCACCAAAGGATTTTGATAAAAGTCGTGTTTTTAAGTATTGCACTGAGGTAAATATAAAATCACACATAAAGGTAAACAAAAGGGGGAAACATCCACAACAATGATTTAACTCACGTTAAAATCAAACATATAAACAAATCTCTCGTGTACAAGTTTTGAGTATTTTCTCGTGGGAGAGCTATGCTGAAGCATATGCTAACGCGCAGTAATGGAGCCGGCTCGTCCAAAGTCATACCACGGGCATACAGAATACTCTGGGTGAAACGGTACTTCTACTGCGTTTCGTTGAGTGAGGATATAGGAGGCCCTTAAAATGCCGCCTAAGCGGTGTATAAAGTAACAAACTAATGCGCGGATTGTGTTCGGATTGTTGTCCATGAGCGGCGGCGTTCTCTTACCATATAGGAGATCCGCCTGCTCCGATGTCCGCTATTCCATAAAAAATAGTTCTTTTTACTATAAACGTGTTCATTTTCCATTTTTAGTATATTTCCAATTTATTTATTATTTTTCGTTTGATAGATTGTGTTTATATCAGAAGATTAACGTGTCAATAAAATAAACATTACTTATACGGCAATACATATAAATTAAATCTAAATAAATACCAGAAGATACCCGGAAATGTACACATTTATAGCGTGGTTATGTGAACGTACACACTTAGCTACGTTGCCTTATTATAAATATTTTTTTTAGTTGCGGCTATTTCGGTTACCTAAGTTCAATGTTTAATAATACTATAAAACAGATGTAGAAGCCTTTATAGATCGATATTTATTACTTAACCAGCTTTTGCTAATATTTCCACCTAATATCTTTTTCAAAACCTTTTGTTAATTTTCATTTCTCTTTCCTTTGTCTATCTCTGTTCCAACTGTCATCAAGATGATAACAGTAGGTATTTAGAATATTTATTCAGAATTTTAGTCTGCGTTAGCATATTTACAGAAAAAATACGTTAGCACTATTGTTGAAAACCTTTATTTTAAAAATCAATATTTAACATAAATACGATAAAAGCGTATGTTTTAGAATGGTGATATTAAATCAATGTAACGGTTTTATATATATTACATGTTGTAAAATAGGTACAGAATGTACACGTTCATTTATAACGACGTAGGAAGTGGTTACATCAAAAAGAGATCTATCGCGGCGAGGGCGGCCTAAAAAGGGCCGGCCGTTTCGAAATAATACCCCGAATCAAAACCTTCTGCCTGGGTGGCCACCGATAACAATTATTGTTTTCACTCGGAATTTGCGAAAGGCAACACCGCCAAATATCTAATTGGAATTTCTAATTACTTTTCAATGCGATACACAAATTATATTGTTATACCTAAAAGGAATCGTTCATCTATACTTAAGTGCCTGGAGGCTGTGCGATCTTATAAGGCATAGTGAACGGGTTTGATTCCCGATCCGAATAAAAATTATAATCTAATTTTTACATTGTATTTGGTCTTTGGAAGGGCTTGATAGGGTCTTTCCCGTGGTTCGGCCATGCTGACGCAAGGATTTGACCAGTTCATGAAATGTGATACCATGTGCTCACATAATACCATGATGAAATACAGTACTAGTATTACACTTGTACTGAGTTTCGCCGAATGAGAAAGGATACTGGAGGCTCGCTATGTATGCCGCGTAAAAAGGCAGCAACACAATCATTGCGTAGATTGCGACGCAGATGTTCATAGACTCTTATCATCATGGATTTCTTATCTTCAAGTGGTCGGCCTGCTCGCTGTTCGCTATATAGTAAAAAATAACTTATGTAAAACAGTCAGAATTACTTTAGTTACAAAACAGAACTACATATAAAACTCTATTACAAAATGTTTTTCAATATTTTAGGATTTCATTTAGTACATATATATATTCTATTTTGGAATGTATTATTGGTTATGTCAGTATTGAAAGTGAATATTATTTTATTTTTATCAAACTTAATACGATATTTATCTAAGATAGTGTTCATTGTCAATATTATTAAACTCTAAAATAATTATGAAACCCGAAGATCAACTAAAAAGTATTCCTTTTTAAAATTTGAACACACGGCAATATGCAATATTGGTAACCCTTTCACTTAAATTGCAAACGCGAACTCATTTGAAGCATGGGGTAATAAGGGCAAGCGAAGGGTCGGTTTGACCGTTGTACAAAGAACGGGCTCGCATTCATTAAGCAACTAAAGTGTTAGAATAATGATCACTCTAAAACAGTATTCAAGAAATAAGTATCAATAATCAATTAAAAGATGTAAATTTTACTTTTTATCCGAAAACTACGTTAAATTAAGAACAATAATGTATAAAATAAAATAATTTATTTATTAATTAGAATTTACAATAACTTTTGAACGTCATTGAATCTATTACCGGTTCCAAGTCTATCCAGAGAAAAACCAGTAAAAACTCAGTGGTAATATGATAATGTGACATGAACTTACAATTCTCTTTATAGATATGCAACATATTTATAAACATAGATATATATATATACATACGGTTTACAAATACAACCAAGAAAACATTTTATTTGTTGTCGGCGAAATAATTATTACGTCGGAGCATTTGTTTTGCAGTTGGTCAGTACCGAGAGTCGAATGACCTTTCCTTTGAAGCTACGAAGAGGAGCTTTTTGCTGCATTGGCCACATTCCACACCAAGATTGCCTGAATTTCAAATACCTATGAAGCATATAATGTATTATTATGGAAGCAAACATATTTATAGTTATATTTTATTCATAACATATTATACCAGTCATACTTTTGAAACATTTTGCAATGATTACTTTTGATTTTATATACTAAATAATTGATCAGTATTTTTAGAGTATCGTAGCGTAATGATTTTAAAATATTAAAAATAAATTAAAAGATTAAGAATAAAAGATTAAATTATATTTTATAATTCGGTCTCTGGAAGAGCTTGACAGTGGCCGGGGAATGTTTTAATACTGTCGCAACCCTGGAAGAGCCACGTTGAAACATATGCTGACACACTAATTGGGCCAGTTTGTCTTAAGTTATACCACGGGCTCACAGTATACTCAGCGTGAAACGGTACGTGTACTGTATTTCGCAGAGGGAGTGAGGATATCGGACGACCTTAAAAGTGCAGCTTAAGCAGCGTAAAAAACCGGCAAAATAACCAATGTGCAACTGTAGAACGGTTGTACATGGGCGGCGGTGTTCTCTTACCATATAGGAGACTCACATGTCATAATTCATAGACTAGAGTTTATATTGATATATTCAGTAAAAATTCTTAAATTAAGAATCCTAAATCTAGAAAAATACATAAATTTGCACTGTAGCTTAAATAAATAATGATTAAACATTGTTTTATTACAGTTGTATGTATGAATGTCATCCGTCGCACCCCCATTACGACACTTTTCAAATGTACCAAATTAAAGTTTCTTTTTTCGTTGAAACAATTCTAAACTCAGCAACTTCTGTTTTAGCGTCCTCACATGTTTGCTGAAGTTTAAAAAAGTTTTGATGTGGACTTTAAAGCGATCCTCTTTATTTCCACAACAGGGGTGTGTATTTAAATTGGACTCATACTGTTTATTCGTTTGCCCTTTTTTCAGCCTTTCTCATTGATTGCGCCTGAAAAAAAAAGTTTTTATTATTTGAAGGTATATAATAAGTAATAGTAACAATATTTTATAGATTATTAACACAAAATGTATACTTATATGAAAATAAAAATTTATTTAGCTACATTAATTAAAACTTAGATATTAATTAAAACACCACTGAAATAACTATATAATATATAATAACTTAATATCAATTCTTGAAATAAAATACACAATAACGATCACAGTGAAGATAATATCCCAGAAGCATCAAATGTCAATTCTCATGTCGCAACTGTCAATTTTTACAATTTCGTAGTAAGCGATATGAATATTCAATGTTAATATATTTGTCAGAAAAATCAGAATGTATGGGGTATCCAGAGTTTGAGTAATATAATAGCTAAAAACAATTGATTACCTCTGGACGGCACCCGTAAAGCAAGTAAACACGTTGGATGAACCCTTTCACCGTAGGCTAATAAAGTGTGTGAAGGCTTCACTAACGCTCGCCAAACGACCCGAACTATTGTGTATTATCGTAAGCACTAGGTAGTCCAATGAATCAGTCTGTGCGTGCAGTGGCGGCTCGGTAATTAGATTTAAGAACAAGCAGGCGTCAGGCGGAGAATAGCCGGCATTAATTTGAGCTCTCTAACGAGGGCGACGGGCGACCGACTGGGACCTTGCACTTCGATGGAATTCATGGAGTCGCTATTATTTCAGATTTATTTTTGATTTATTTAAAGTTATCAAATTATTTTTTATGTTTAAAAAGACGGATATTATACCAGTTGACACATTTTAAAATTATAAAGAGATAAAATTAAGTATACCTACACTTTAAAGTAAGGTAGAAACCATTGAATTCTAAATATTGTTGAGCCGTTGCAAAGGAGCCTTTATAGGAAATGTATATAAATGTATACTTAAAGTGTTAAAAGTGACAAAAATACACGAATAACAAAATAGTCTGAATCAACTAAATCGCCGATTCTAATATAACAACTATAAAAACATATTAAAACTAAAATTAATAATTTGATGTTACATAGCTAAATAAAATTAGTTAAATTTAAATTTGCAGGAGGTCCTTATATACGCCGCTGTCCCGGCGTAGTCCAGCGTGGCATTGGTCTACGCGTCCACTATGCTATGTTTATTGCAATCTGGCGGGTAAATGCTGCTGCTTAGCATACCCTCTCTGTTATACCCGAGTTTAGACCTTAAATATTTATGGCATTCTAATTATACTCGTTACTTCCCTAAATTTGTGTTCGCAATCTCAACGTGTTTTATAATATTTATTCTACGATTTTACAATATAATATTGATTGTACCTATATCCTAATATTTCTAACAATAACCTGAAAATGAATTTTGAAATATTTGCCATTGTTTAGGAACCTGGACGAAACACTGAGGTTTAAACACTTTAGCTCTAGTAAACCAGTATAATAATATTTACAGTTATACAACTATAAATATACATATATATATCTACATAGTATGAATGTCTGTTTAAATTCTTTTCGTTTAAAAGTTATCTTTATGCTTCCCATATTATAATTAAAACGTATTAATTTTTTTGTGTATTTAGATGAGCGTTAAAATGATCAATATTAGGATTAATATCCTAATTTTGTGTTTTATGATAAAACACAAAAACGTTAAATAATAAATTTTATAATTTAAATAATAGTAAAGTAATTTAGTCGAACTTTTAATTTTATTTTCAACCTTGTGCAACAGGCATTGAAATTTAAATATCATTAATTTTTTTCTGATCTTCTCCCGATATATGAGTTGTGAGAGTTTAAAGATGCTGGACTCATTGAATAAAATTAAAATCAATAAAGTAATTTTGCAATCTGCTTATCCTCTGGTCAGTGAAAGGGTTGTTGAACTATCCCGAGGGTCGCCCTCGCAAACAATAAGCCCTCTGTGTGCTCGGACTTAAATAAAAGGTTTGATTTTGTGTTGTAAGGGCCATGTCCAATATTTACCCATTGGACCTATCTGCATACCTTTGAGCAGTTTTGAGGCAGATTTGATATTTCCTAAAGCAATCATGCTATTATATGAATTTACCACTAATGTAGAAGAAGCATGTCAACAATGTGAGATTGATTTCAAATGGAAACTAGTATGTTAATATGTTACTAATATGGTTAGAATGAATATAAAAGTAATACAATAAATATTGTATTTCTACTTAAATCATCCGACTGAACGGTGAATCTACATTTGTAAGTGGTCAATTTATAAAAAAGACTACATACTCACTACATATCCACTAATTATTTAGAGAATGTATATAAATGTAAATATATAGAAAATGAAAAGGTTGAATCGTATTATTTCTAACAGTTCTACATTCTTGGAGTCAGTAAAGCCGCTTAACTAAATGATTTTACAATGCAAAGAGTAGTTCTTATGACGCTTTTAAAAAACAGTCCAGTCATAAAATGTTGAAATTGAGAGTTTTATGGTTTATTTTTTTTATTCTATAGCGGACAACGATGCAGGTGGGTCACCTATATGGTAAGAGAACTTTTCCGCCCATCAACAACCGCGCCATAGTCCGCGTATGGTTGTGTTTCCGGCTTTATACGCCGCATAAGCGGCATTTTTAAGGACTTCCGATATCCTCACTCACTCTGCAATACACAGTACAAGTACCGTTTCACGCTGAGTATTCTGTGAGCCCATGGTATCATTTCGGACGAGCCGGCCCAATTTGTGCGTCATCATATGATTCAGCATGGCTCTCCAACTCGTAAAAATAAATCTATTTATCTAAAAAAATTTGAAATATACTATCCTTTTCATTAAGAGCTATAAAACATATCAATTGAATATACGCAAAGAATTTCATTAATATCAATCTTTCTAACTGTTTGTGAAGAATTTTGTTTTAAATATTAAAACGAGAAATTCATATATTCGGTTTCGTTAGTAAAATTCTTAAGCAAGCTTAAGGGCTAAGTCTTAAGAGCTTTCAAATTACACATATTATAAAAGATAAAATCTTGAATAAAGAAAGGTAACAAGAGTGAGGGGAGTAGCAGTAACACTTAACTGGCTTTGTTAGTGCTTACCGGATCTACCCCGAGGCACCCTAATAAAAGTTATTAGATAGAGATTATTAAACTACTCGTGTACATCATTATTATCTTACAGCGAGATAATTTAAATTTTTCCATGTTTTTCAAAAAATCATGGTTAAAATTAAAATTGATTGAATTTAAAATTTGAACTGACGAAAACTTTAATTTGTAAAGTGATGAATTTGTATTTTTTAAACTTTTGCTTATGCAACGAATTTTATTTTACGTTATTTTTGAATAACTTTCTTCAGAAACGTGAATGATCTTTGTTATATTTGTGAATTAATTGTATAAATGTCGTTTACGAGCCACTTTCACTTCAAGAACCGCTACGAGAACTACCCGCCAACGCCGCTGCTGCGCTGTGGCGGAGGCCGCGGCGGGATGCGCTGGCTGCGAGGCGAGTGGAAGGCAGCACGGAGACTAGTGAATGCCGCAAGAGCGGCGTGCATCCCGCTTCCTCCACCGCGCCGAGCGCACCTCTCGCTCGCGCCGGCGCGAACACGTGTTTATTTGTATGTTTTATCCTTCGGCGGCTTTAAACCCAACCCACCCCGACCGCAAAGTGCGCTCCGCCGCCCGCCGCGCCCGCGTCGCGTCGCCGCCTCTCGCGGCAACACGACTCGCCCGCGAAACTTTGTCCGAAGTCGACGGGCACGGACGTACCGCGTATTAATAGCCACCGCGAGCGGACACCGCAGCCGATCCGCTGCGGCCCCACGCGAGTCTCATCCCGACCGCGCTGTACGACGCACGCACCCCGTTCTTCTCCAACCCTTTCTAAGCCGCTCGTCACGACCAACCAGCGAACTATCACAAGCGTGTCATCCGAAAGCGAGAGCGATGTGCGTGCGATCGTAAATACGGGGCGCAAAAAAGTGCCGCCGTCATTGAAACTAGTGAAAAGTTTTTTCGCCGCGCGCGGGGGAGCCACCCCTTGCCGGAAAAAATCAGCCCCTCACGTCCCTCGCCCCTGAACCTTTCATTCACCGGGAAAAAAGTGTGGCAAGGCCGCTCTGTGACGTCACCGTATCTAGTAGACACGCGTGTTCCCTAGCAACGTCCCATCTTTGCAGTGATGTGTGGAGTGATGAGTGCCTGTGACTCACCGTTGTGACCGCGAGGTGCTGCAATGTAGGTGGAGTGCACCGTGTCCTCTATGTGCAGCACGCAGCGGGTCCGGGTGTCGAGGATGCACCTCCCGGGGGCTTCGAGTGGCGCCGTGTCACCCGACACCAGCGTCACGCTGCTCCACGAGACCTACACGAAGATGACATCGGACATACTCGCCGAAAGAACTTTGGGGGACTTCTTGTCAGAGCATCCGGGCGAGTTAGTGAGGACGGGCAGTCCTCACTTCGTGTGCACGGTCCTTCCTCCTCACTGGCGGTCTAACAAGACGTTGCCTGTGGCGTTCAAGGTGGTTGCCTTGGGTGACATAGGCGACGGCACACTGGTGACGGTGCGCGCTGGCAACGATGAGAACTGCTGCGCCGAGCTGCGGAATAGCTCCGCGGTGATGAAGAACCAAGTGGCAAAGTTCAACGACTTACGATTCGTCGGCCGGAGCGGTCGCGGTGAGTGCTGAAGGTGCAGTTATACACGTTATGTCGTACCACTTTGTCTAACTAAAGTATAAACTCTATTTCAAATGCAATTCCTACACTATTTGCTGAATAAATCGTTCTGTTCATTTATATTAATACATACATTAAGCTTGCTAATATTCATAAAAACACGAACTATCCATAATTTATTTTGTAATATGCCTTAATACTTACCTTAATATACCTAATTGGTATTACATTTTTTTAAAAATTAATTTTGTTTTAATTATAGATAATTTATACAAATTTTTGCTTTGAAAACAATTATTTAATCAATACAATTTAAATAAACAATTGAAATTTTAGAATGTTATTAAAGTTCACTTAATTTAATTAATTATTTTAATTTATT